>JBAMBP010001848.1:0-23389 GCA_037044515.1 Phortica magna
GTATTGCTTATCTTCCCATTTACAAGTTTATATATATATAGAAAATTTTGTTTCAAACAATTGAAATTTGTTAGTATACTGAGTTATTTCATACCACTGTAACTCCGCAAACAATTTGTGTACTAACAAGTTCTTTTTTTTTACTACAATTACATTGCTCTCGGCAAAGTTCTCATTCTTATATGTCAACGTCGTTGTTGTAATTGTTGTTGTTTGTGCTGCTGCTGCAGACAATCTTACAACTGTGTTTGTATTTGTTGTTGTTGTTGATGACGCCGTTAATTTTTCTGTTGTGTTTCTGCCTCTTCATTGTCTCTTCTTCTTCTACTTTTTCGTCATCTTGTTTCTATACTCGTCACTGGCATTATGTTATTGTTGGCTTTTTTCTTCGTACTCAACTTGTTTCAAACTCATGCTTTTCATTATTGAATGAATACAAGTTGTATTCCATTCTACCATTCTCTTCTGTTCTATTATACTTTGTTGTTTGTTGTTTTTAATTATTGCTGTTGTTGTTGCTGCTGTTGCCATGTTGCGTCGTCGAGCGAAAGCACAATGATACACAAGTGCAAAAACAAAAAAACAGCGAATGAAATGAACAAGAAACTAATATAAAACATAAGTAAACAGAGACACGTAAGAACCTATTTTTATATAATAAATACTTTGTATACGGCAAATGGTTTTACTTTACACCCTACCTACCGACCCTGTCATACATACACACATATATATGTGTATTATGCGTGTGTGTGTGTTTTGGTCACTTTTCCTTGATTTACATTATAATATTTATAAGTTGTGATAGTTTTGTATGAATAGTTCGGTCGGTCGGACTTTTAAAAAATTTCGTCATCAGCCATTATTAAAGTTATGGTGTTACTTGCTCAAGTACCACCCATCATTTGTTTTTTTTTTTTGTTTGTCTTTTTCTCATTCTTTTTAAACACTGTAAAAACAAACAAATGCTATTTTTAAGCATTGATTCGTAATTTCTTCATAAAATCATTTTGAATTTGATGCATAAACACAAATACACTTACACACATACATATACGCACACACTCAGATCACCTCACAATCATTTTATGATTAGAAATACAAATAATTATTGAAATAGTAGAAAAAAAAATAATTACAAACGCAATTCGTATATATGTACGTACATATATATTCCACGATTTATTTTTAAACTGTATTATAGTTTTTTTTTTCATTTTAATTTTCTCATTGATGTGGAAAATTCATTGTGAAATTGACTGTTTTGTTCATTTCCAAATGAAAAGTCATTTTGTGTTTCATTTATAGTTTGATTTATAGTCAAATAGCGCAGAAACATTGGGTTTGGGTTAGATTGCATGTCAGTTGATGAAAGTTCTTCTTAAAGCCTTATGATTCATTTAAAAGATTAAAGATTTAAGTTGAAAGTAAGGACAGAAAGTGCGTTTTTAAGCATGACAAAGCGTTGAAAGGCGAAAATTTTGATAAGATTGTTATATGTACTAGATTGTTGAGTTGATTACTGAGTGGTCAAAGTTGGTAGAAACATGTGGTTACTGTTGTTGTATTGATGATATTATTATAAAGGTTCGGTTGTCGAATGAACAGGAATTTCAGGAATTCCATTTTGAGAGAACGTCTGCACATTCAACTCAATCGAATCTATAGTTCCCGCGGTCTTGTAATCTCTTGCTACATGTGTAGATATCGATAAGTCAGGCGGTAGAGAAACAGCAAACCGGCCTTTTCTAAATGCATGTCTCAAAATTCGGAAGAGACATTTTCCTTTTTTTGTAGTTTATAATTTAAAGCAAGCTCCTTCACCTAAAGTTTGAGGAGTGACTGTTATGCGTGGCATTACGAACTGAGAACAGTTTAATTATTTTGGATCAGTTAACCCAAAACCGTTAATGATCTTTAGTATGTTGAATGTTGATAATTGAAATCATCGACGTAATTTTTCCTATAATGAATCTGCATCTGAGACATGAATGACCCAGAAATGACAAAATGTTTTATTTTATTTAAGATATTTATTATTTGTATTCTTTTTTAATAATCAATTCCATTTGTTGTACATGCGAACTATAAATTAGCCTATACACACTGATAAGCCCTTAAAAGTATGCAATACTTTTATGTTTTACAAAACAATTTCAAGTTTTCTGAAATGTTGGCAACTTTTTCTATTAATTTATTTTCTAATTAAATTTATTTATTTAAGTATTTTTTTCATTTTCTCTCTTTACTTTATATGAAAATGTTATAAAACAAAATTTAAAAAAAAATTATGAAAAATTCAGATATGACATATGCTACTACCTCAATACCACCATCACAATCACTACCACCACCAATAACAACTACAACAACAAGAACAAACTCAATAAATAGCAACAACAACAACAACAATACATTGCCGCTACCACTACCACCACCCACACCAACAACAACAATAATACTGCAAAACCTTCACTATCAAGCACCACAACAACAACAACAACAACACGACCACAACAATCATCACTATCAACAACTATTATTGAAGTCATTAGGAGGTGTGTACACAAATGCATTTAACACACATTTTGCCCCACACCCACGCACTCGTTCGACTTAACTGTATTATAGAAGTGCCAATTATAAATACAACAACAACAAAACTTATATAAAATAATTACCAACAACAACAATAATACACTAACAATAACAACAACAACAACTTTTACACTCAAAAAAAAAAAAGCATATAAAAAAATCGTAATAAAAAACAAAATTAAATTTTTTGCAAAAAGTGCGTTAGCTAATTTCATGTCTATTACAGAGACATTGCCGCCAGGCAGCCCACGTAACGGCCCCAGCCCACCAGGACCACCACCGCCACGTACAGCATCGCGTGGCAGTCAACATTCGCCGAATAGTTCGGGTTAGTGTTAAAAATCTTCTCAATCATACACACATACATACATAGATAATATATATATATATATAAAAATATGTATATATATATTATAGTGATTTAGTTTAATATAATTGTCAAACAATCAATGAGTCAATCAAACAACAAAACTGAGCGTTAAAAATGAACAAGAAAGTTTGTTGGTCAACACTTGTTTTAAATACAATAACATTTTACAGCACACATAATTGATTTGCAACAATAACAAAAAAAACAACAACAACAACAACAACTAATCATACATATATGTATTTGTTTATTGACATGAATGAAAACTTATAACACTTCTCTTCTTTTCTTCTCTCTTTTCTATATTTGCTTTTGTTATTGTGTTTGTAGCCGGCTCATCATCAGGACGTCGCTCATCTGGCTCACGTCATGTCTCGAGCACAACAGTTACAAGCAGTGAAGTACAGTCCAATCAACCACCCACTGCCGGACCGATCGGTAGCGGACTCAGTGGCGGCGGTGGCGTCGGGCCCGGTTCATCATCATTGAATAGTTGTACTGGCGCGAGTGGTAGCGCTGGCGGACCACCGGGCACAATGCCACCCGGCACAGCTGGTGGCGGCGGTGGACCAGATGGTAATGGTCCTGCAGGTGTTGGCGGCAATAATGGACCCAGTGGCAGTAATGGCGCCGGTGGCAGTCAATCATCAACGTCATCATCATCAGTTGGCGGCGGCGGTGGTGCTGGTGGTGGTGGTGGTGGTGGTGGTGTTGGCAGCGGTGGTGGTGGTGGTGGCAATAGTGCTGGTGCACCGCCCGGTACAGCGCCACCGAATGCTGCAAATGTAGCAGCACAAAATGCAACGCTCAAGTGTACATTGTGCCAGGAGCGGCTTGAGGATACACATTTTGTGCAATGTCCATCGGTGAATCATCATAAATTTTGCTTTCCATGCAGTCGTGAGAGCATTAAACGACAAAATGTAAGCAATAATAAACATTTGTTTAATTTACTCATGCTTCTACGTCCCTTTTTTGTTAATAGGGTCTTGGTAATGAGGTTTACTGTCCAAGCGGTGATCGTTGCCCATTGGCAAATTCAACAATACCGTGGGCATTCATGCAGGGCGAAATAACGACCATACTTGGCGAGGAGGTTAAGGTGAAGAAAGAACGGGAATCTTAATGTCCATTTTATTGTAAGAAGCTACGCAGAGCTTTGGAGAATTTTTGAGAAGTGCTTGACAACAACAACAACAACAACAACAACGATGACAACGGCGGCGGCGACGACGACGACGACGATGATGGTAATGATGATGATGACGCAAACGGCAGCAGCAGCAGCAGCAACCAAAGCAGCGCCCAGCGACAGCGGCAGCGGCAGCAGTAAACGTACTAGCGACAGCAACAACAATAACTACAACAACAACAACGACGACGACGACGACGACGCGTCAACATTTCAAAACGAAAAAAGAAAAACAAAACGAAATAAAAAAATCAAAACAAAAAAAAAATCTTAAAAAAAAAGCAACAAAACAAACTGTACTGATTTCATTTGGAGCAAATAATAACAACAATAAAATTGGTGGAAAGACACGAAACATACACACACACACACACATACGCATACAGACACTTACATATACATAAAGATAAACACAAACACAGATGATGGAAGGCGCAGATGAGAGCCAATACAATAACAACAAACGTACGTCATTCATCAGGAAAATCAACAACATCGACAACAACAACAACAACAACAACAACAACAACAAAAACCACACCAGAAAATGAAAAGCAATAATTTCTATTTAAGATGCACCACCAAAATAATAATAATAACAACAACAAAAATTTGTACTAAAAACAAAGCAATAAACTTTGTTTTGTTATACACAGTTTTTTATTGTTGTTGTTTTGTTTGTTTTTTTTTTGTTTATTTTGTTTTTTACTTTTGCGACAACATATCAAAATGTCCGACAGAGCGCGCGAGCAGTCAATGATCTATGAACATGTTTAAACATGTCAATATTAATCAATATATATTTATATATATATATATAGATATACGTATTTGTGAGCTGCAAGCAAGCAACAACAACAACAGCAATAAAATAAAAAAATAATAAATAAAATATATATTTAAAAAAAGAAGAAATAAGAAAATTTTAGCATTAAAAAAAGGAACAACAACAAACAAAGATTAATTTGTTTGCAAACTTATAACACCAACTCAACTTAGGCATCTATATATGACATATGTATATGTATACAACTACAACAACAACAACATTAGTGAGAAAAACAAACCAACCCAAAAAAGTAATAAATTTTATGAATCAAATTTCAAAAATATATATATATATACAAAATATATAAAATATTAAAACCGAAAACTTAAAACTTAAAAATAAAATAAAACAAAATAAAAAAAAATGAACACCAAAAACAAAAAAAAAATTGAAATTATAATTAACAAAATATGCATCATTTTTTGACAATTGTAAAAAAGAAACTGCCCCTGTGAATGGTAAATGGTAGTGTTGCCATGTGTGACGATTTTGCCAGTTAAAAAAAAACAATGTTTTTTTTTTTAATTAAATTATAAATATTATTTTTTGTTTTTACAAAAATAAAACAAAAATGCAATTTAATAATGAATCAGAAAGTAAAGCAAACTAAAGGAAGCAAAAGGTGATAACCCTTTTATGCATAGAAAACAAAATTTAATACAATTTTACAAAAATAAAGAAGTAAAAAAAATAACAATAAAACAAAATAAAGAAAATCCACTAAACTAACTGTAATTTATTGTCTAACATATTTAATTTAAAAATGTTTTTTTTTTTAATAAATTATAATAATTTAAGATTTTTTTTATATTATTATTCACTGTTTTTTTTTTTTAATATTATTATTTTATAAACAAACAATTTTTGTAAATATTTGATATAAAAAAAAGATACTAACGGCAAAATAAGAGAATACATTTTTTTTGATAAATATATAAATATAAATTAAAAATAATAATAAATACTTTTCAACTATTGTGAAACAAAAAGAAAACATTATAAAACAAAACAAAAAAAAATAAATAAAATGATAAAAATTCAATCAATATTAGGGCAAGCGTTAGCAACAACAACAACAACAATTTATTAAGCGTAGTTTTATAGACAAGTAGGATTTTTTATAGCGCCTAAGAACTTTTGGCAACTAATCGAGCGAGCAACACATTGACTAGCATTAAAATAATTGTTTTTTTTTTTTTTAATTTTTGGTATAAAAAATAAATTAAATAAAATAAAAACAAAAATATGGGAAATTCTAATAAAAATAAAAAAAACAAAAATGCATAAACATGATTAAAATTAATAGTGTTTGAGGCCAATAAAGAAAAAAAAAAAGAAAATAAAACATATATATATTAATATATATGAAAAAACAACAACCAAAGTTACTTGTATAACAGTTTTTAGAACAGTTGCAATACATTTTGTCAAGAGTTTTTTGTATGCAAAACAAAAGAAATTGGAAGCAACAAATTTTTTAACTAAGGCGGCATGACAAAGTCATGTGACAAGAAGCCGAATTGTTATCCAACACAGAAATACACAATTTTAAAAAAATAATGAAAAAAAAAATGTTTAACAAATACAAATTTATAAAAAAAACAAAAAAAATTGAATTGTATTTGTGCAATTGAAAGAAAAAACAAAGTTAATATACTTTTTTTGCAGGAGTATAAAAAGCATTCTTTGACAATGAAAATGAAAATTTTTTAACTTACTTTGAAAATAAGCACAACAAATGCTGTCTGGCGTTTGGCAGAAGTTTGTGGCATGAAACTGTTGTGTTGTGCAACACTTTTTTTGTATAAAATATACTTTATACACTGTATAAAGAAACTCAAATTGTGCTTGGCTTTGATTATGTATGAAGAGTCAACAAAAAAAAACCCAACTGTAACTGAAAGAATTATAACAGTATAACAGTGTTGAGTGAGCCTAAATTTGGCAATGCTACTTGGCAACATATACATTTTTTTCGATAAGTTTTGCCTCCATTAAAATCAAGGTTCTTAAAACAATTATTGCATAACAGCTAAGCATACTACAACTTGCTCCTTCGTTGTATAACAGTTTAGAATTTGTGTATTGTATTTCTTCAACTCAATGGCCCGTCACAATTTTCTATCAATCAATCAATAGATCAATCATTGTGTACAAGGTGAGACAAAAAAACAAAAATAAAACTACATAAATATATAAGTAAAATAATTTGTAGCCTACTTTTGAGCATATATTTTTGTATATTTACGTTAATTTACATATTTCTTAATGAATAAATTTAAGTTGATTTTTTTTTCTTGTTCTTGTTTTGAACAAAAGACAAAACAATTATAACTTAAAAAATATATAAATATTCTTTATATTTAAATTAAATTAGCTTGTAACCTTTCGCTGATGTAATTAGTTTTTAGATATGAGAAATATTATTATAAAACTTGCATAAAATACATAATTATAACACAAAGCAAATCGTTTTCTTTTCAGCAAATCGCTCATTACTTTATTTTTTTTTTTTATTTAAAAAAAAAAAATTATTTAATGTAAGTTATAAACATTTTTGTTTTAGTGTTAATGAATTTTTTTTTTTTAAACAAACACTTTTTGTGATATAACAAATAAAAAAAGCAAAAAATACAAAACTAAAAAAAAAATAATTTAATAAAAGAAAATTTTAAAATTTGTAAACGCAAAAAACTTGTGAATTTAAAAAAATAGTAAAAATTTCAAATTTAAAAAAAAAATTGTCAAAAAATAAATTAAAAAATGTTTCTAAACGTAGAAAAAAAGGCCAGTATAACAGACATTTGAAGATAGTTGTTGGAACACAATAAAAACGACAGACAAAAGGACAGACAAAATGTTAGCAGTGAGAAGAGCAACAATAGTCAGCCAACGCGTAAAGTAAAGTGAAATATGTTTTTATTAATTTTCGCTTGAAGTCATTTAAGGTTCTTTGCCAAGCGAGACTGCGAAATTTGCGCACAATTTTATTGATATTTTTTTTTGTTTTTCGGCTCGAAGAATTTTCTTGAAAACGACGATTTACTATGAAGAAGAAAAAGTATTCTCAATGACAAAAATTAAACAAATATCACATTAACTTACTAAAGAAAAAGAATTAATAAATGAGAACAAATAAGAATAAAAAAAATTTAATAAATATATTCTAAAGTAAATAATTAAAACAAAAAGTCGTAGCAAAGTTTTTTCACAAAGCAAAAGAAAAAAATACTCAACAATTTGTATTTAAAAAAAAAACAACAAAAATATTACGCAAATTAGCGAAGTCACATAATGAGAAAATATTTGCGTACATTGTTCACTGTGAATGGCAAAATATTAAAAATTTCAAATAACATTTTGTAGCCAATCGCAGAAAAAGTTGAAAATAACCAACTTAAAAAAGAAAACAAACGAAAAAGGTTAATGAAGAACCAGAAAAGTTGAAAAAATTTTATTAACATTTAACTAAAACGTGACAAAATAAAAAAATGAACAAGCCGAAAATTGAGCTCTAAGTCAGAGTAAAAAAAAGTATTAACGCGAATTTTACAACTATGCGTGCTAAAGAGGGAAACCAACAGGGAATTTAGGAAAGCAGCTCGCGCAACAGTTGTGCGAAAGAGTAAAGAGATAGAGAGAGATAACGATGGAGATAGGCGCGCATTTAAGGTGAAATTTTGACACAATCCCAGTAACCCATTAAAAAATAAAAACAAAATATATATGTATGTAAAGCAACTAACATAAACGAATAGAAAACAAAACTAAGAAAACAAAAAATGGTAATTAATAAAGTATATATATAATACATATATATATATAAATAAATGTGTTTGATGTAATAAACTAAAAAAAGAAAAAAAAAACAGAAAAATAACTTTACATGAAAAAAGAAATGAAAAAGAAAGCAAGTAATAAACATAAGACAACTAAAAATAAAACAAATAAATGTATATGCCACGAAAAAAAAACCCATCATTGTCTTTAATTGAAGCGAGACTACAAAGCACATACACCAGCGCAGGATATAATGTAAAAAAAATACCAAGGACCAAGAAAGAACAAATCATGATGAAGTCTTTAAAATGTTGCAACGATGGCAGTCAATGAGAAATCTTCTTTTCAACGCATTTCTTACTTATTTAATGGTTTTTTTATTTTTGTAAATACTCTACGTTGCATTCTTTAAAATCAATCGAAAGTCAATTTTTAGGCAGGTCTAGGCACTCACCAAAAAGAGCGAGACAAACAATGAGATGAGCGAGACAGCAAATGGCTGACAAACAATCGATAGACAAGTCGATAGAATGTGTAGGCATGAGTGATGGGCAGAATGTCGATTAGTTACCACCAAGCAGGATGACCGTTTTTCAATAGTAAGCACATGCTAATGCTTTATGTTGGCAACATCAACTGCTCAACATCTATAGAACTTTGTAGTTTTATCACACATGTGAGAATATAAGAAGTTTGAAATGCCGGGAAAACAATCAGCAGAAGATTAAAAATATACAACAATTTACTATAAACAAAGCAAATTTAAATAAATACGATTTTTGAAGGAACTTGGTTTTGTTGCAGACAGGAGAGCCTACGTTTTTAAAAAATATTACTTTTAGGATCGTAAAAGCCAGGAGCTGCCTGACGAAGAATATTTAAAAATACACTAAACGAGTGCCAGTTTTCTACATTCGGGCAGATTGATGGCCCCGGTTTTTCTGTTTTTTCTCATTACTTTTATTTAAACAAAAAGCTAAAACTACGAATAAAACCATATAAACCTGGCTACAACATTTTTGTAATTTTGTTTCCGCTCCACCAATCAGTCGACACGGTGTCAGTGAAAGAGGTACTTGTGCGTCGAAAAGTGGCGCAGTTGCTTCTAAAAACGGGAAGAAGAAGACAAGGGCTAATAGTAAAAAGAACACGAACTAAATGTCCCAATGTACGGTGCAGTTGTATGGGCAGTTAAGCTATATCAATATTGGAAAGTTTGTGGGAGTTTGCGGGTTTTCAAGTGGCGTCTCTTTCTCGCCTCCGTTTAAAAGGGTAACAATACAACAATGTTAAATTACTGCTCAGTAGGCTGAAAGTTTTTATTTGTTTTGTTGTGCGAACGAAATACATAAATAATATATAAAACTAGAAATTAGTGTGAAATTACAACTTTGAAAAATTGTGTGGCGGACGACGTTGAGGTATGTTTAAATAAAGCTTGTCTGGTGTGTGGTTGCCCGAAAGGTTTGTGCGCCGCTGATGCAGTCGCGGGCTCGGGCTCGTTTTACTAATGCTGACTTTTTGCCAAGCGCAAAAATCATGCAAAACAAATGGCGGGCCTTTTGTTTGTTGCCTGCCTGACTGCGTGCGTGCGTGAGCGTTGTTTGCGTTTGCGAAATATGCAATTGTTGCATTCAAATAAAAATCTATATTAATTTTTTCTCTTTATTTTATTTTTCTAATAGCCTTGTGGTGATTGATTCACCAAGAACAGCTACAACAACAACGATATCAACAAAACAGTATATTTTAGTAAGTTGGTTGTTGTTGAACACAAATTGTTTGTCTGTGTGTGTGAGTGTGTGTGTGTGTGGTTTTTGTTGGCCGTTTCTACATTGGAAATATTGTATGTCCGTCCGGCACGTACGCCGGCGTTTAAAAGAAATTATAAGCGGAACAACAACCATCCACAATAATAGCAACGGCAAAAACAACACGACATTATGTCAGACTACAGCGATTTGGATCGTCAAATTGAGCAATTGAAACGATGCGAAATCATCAAGGAGAACGAAGTGAAGGCCTTGTGCGCCAAAGCACGTGAAATTCTCGTTGAGGAGGGTAATGTGCAACGTGTCGATTCGCCGGTAACTGTTTGCGGTGATATCCATGGACAGTTCTATGATCTGAAAGAGCTATTTAAAGTTGGCGGCGACGTGCCCGAGAAGAATTATCTCTTTATGGGTGATTTTGTCGATCGTGGTTATTATAGCGTGGAAACATTTCTATTATTGTTGGCACTGAAAGTACGCTATCCGGATCGTATAACATTGATACGCGGCAATCATGAATCTCGTCAAATAACACAAGTCTATGGCTTCTATGATGAATGCCTACGTAAATATGGTTCGACAGCAGTTTGGCGTTATTGTACCGAAATATTTGATTACCTTAGTTTATCGGCAATTATTGATGGTAAAATATTTTGCGTACATGGCGGTCTATCGCCATCTATACAGTATTTAGATCAAATACGTAGTATTGATCGTAAACAGGAAGTACCGCACGATGGTCCAATGTGTGATCTATTATGGAGCGATCCAGAGGATCAAACCGGTTGGGGTGTATCACCGCGTGGCGCTGGTTATCTATTTGGCTCGGATGTTGTATCACAATTCAATCGTACCAATGACATTGACATGATCTGTCGTGCACATCAGCTGGTAATGGAAGGTTTTAAATGGCATTTCAATGAGACCGTTTTGACTGTTTGGTCAGCGCCTAATTATTGTTACAGGTATGTTACTATTCATATACATATACATATATTTACATTGCTAACACACTATATTCTTATAGATGCGGCAACGTGGCAGCTATATTGGAATTAAATGAGTACCTGCATCGTGACTTTGTTATATTTGAGGCTGCGCCACAGGAAAGTAGAGGCATACCATCGAAAAAGCCTCAAGCTGATTATTTTCTTTAAATTTCATCAAATATTTGTTCCACTTTGACATTGAGCTATTAAATGCTAAACAACAAACAAACGTGAATTAGCATAACAACAGTAACAGCAACAATAGCAGTAACAGTAACAGTAACAACAACAAGCAACAATTGCCTCATGTTTAAGCCAAACGTAAAAACATATCAAAGAAAACGTTTGGCAATAATTCATTTATCTTCAACAATTTTCTTCGACAAATGTGCAACTTATTTTCACATTTCCTTTTCGCTCTTACACATAATTGCACAATGCTTTTTCAATGTGTTCTCTAAGCTCTTGACATTTTGTCTAAATTTAAGTTAATTCAATATTTTCTCAAATGTATATTATTTGATCTAAAATTTGATTGCAAAACATTGTTTTGTTCTTGCAGAAAAGTGTTGCGTCGCAAGCAAAAAAACCAAGAAAAAGAAACAAAAACTACAATAAAGCGTAAAAAAACAAAAAAAAAAAAAAAATTCAAAATATGTAAGAAAAAGAACAAGCAGCATCAAAGAACATGTCAAGAACAGCAAGTTACATAAAAAAAATATATATTTAACAATATTTATGCGCTGAGAAGAAAAACTGTTGTATGTTGACGATAGTTTAATGCATTATTGTAAACTTAATGATTAAAAGTTCTATAAAAAAAAAACACACACACACATTACTAAATGAAGAATACAAAATGAGATAAATATATACATATATAAATAATTATTTTCGAGAAACTGCCTGCCTAAAAAGTGTCTGCTTCATGCTGCACGCCAAAGTGCTGCCAAACGATTGCCTCAAGACAAAAAAAAAAACCACGTATTAATTAAATTTACAAATAAATAAATAAAATAAAAACGAAAAAAAAACTGTAGCTAAAAAATAAATTGTGGGCAACGCATTTAGTTTTAACTAGACAAAGAATTAATAGTTTAAAAAAAAATTAAAAAACAAAAGCATAAAAGAAACGAATCAAAAACGCAATCAAATAGTTTATTAAACAATCAATCATCATACACACATACAGACAGACAGAATAATAGTTGCTTTTTCGATATTTTTACACGTAAAAAAAATCTATTAAATTAAAAAAGCAAAAATGTAACAAACGTGCATGCCTGAAGCAGTCCAAAGATTCTTTCCGGGTAGTTTTAACATTGAATTTTTTTTTTCATACTTTTTTTTTTGTTTAATATTATTTTAAATGTAAGCCTTAAAAAAATTATACATATTTTTTCCACCGTAGCGTCAAAGTAAAGTAAAGAAAAAAGAAAAGATCTTATTTATATAATTTTTTTTTTGCCTTGCAACAAATATTAACATGTAAGTCATTATGTCATTAGCATTAAAACAGTCGCAATAACGTTGGAGTTCGTTTTAATAAAAATCGCCTATTTTTTCACCTTATTTTTGATTTTATAATTTAATTTTGCATGTTTTTTTTTTTGCCTTTTTAATTTTCTGCGCTGTTTCACTAATAAAACAAACAAAAACAAAAAAAGTAAAAAAAAATAAATAATTAAACAAAAAAAAAAAGATTCATTTTTAAGACGATAGCTTGTAAGCTTAGTTTATAAGTATAATAATGTATAATAATAATGTCTAAAAACAGAAGAGGAACAAAACAAATATAAAAGCAAAAAAAGAATCGAAATAAAAAAAAAACAAAAAATAAAAAACAAATATTTTTGCAGAGGGTCTAATTTTTCATACAGACAAATTATAAGTCGAAAGTTCTCCATATAAAAATAAAAAGCAAAACCAGTAAGTTTGGTATAGTAACGTATATAATAATAATATATATATTATTTCAAAACTAAACAAAAATTTTATATCTCTCATTGTTCATTAAAATATTTGTAAACATTTTAAGAAAATTTATAAAAATATGTGAAAAATCTCAGTTTGATAGTTAGAGGGAATGATGCGGCGAGAGGGGTATTTTATGGCATGTAGTTTTTAAAGCGTATAATTACTGACTTAATATACAAAATTTCACACGTTATTCAAGGGAAAATGAGTGGGAGGGAACAAAATTGTCTATCTAGCCAATTTTTATTTTTCTATCAGATCTGCTGTTTGATGCTAAGCTTTTTAAATGTGTAGATGGCGCTGGGTGTGGGAAGGTGTTGGCTTGCCACTAATTCAATTAAAGTTAATTTACACGAACCTCTAGCCTTCAAATTTCAAGTCTTTAGATTTTATTGTTTTCAAGAGCCATTAGTGGGGTCTAACGGTCCAGACAGACAGATGAACATATTTCAGCCGATTTCGCTTGTTGTCTTCACAATTCATACATGTGCTTTATAGGGTCTTACGCCCCGTCAACCATAAACATTTTTGCTATGAATTTTTTCCGTAGTCTATACACCTAAACAGAAAAAGAATTGGTGCCATCAAAGTAAGATCCCTAGTAGGGGTAGTAAGGGTTAGGGAAAAGTCTTAAAAAAAATTTGATATTCTTATATGAACAACTTTTTTGTTTCTTTACCAATTGAGTTGTTATTAGGATAGAGAGATGGTATCAATAAAATGGTCAATGCACTAAAAAAAGCGTGTGAAGAAGGTTAAATCTTTCGGATACTACATATTTTTATTTTATGACCGAATAACTAAGAAAATATAATAAATCATAATATCGTAGCGGCGATTCATCAACGAAATTTTCTGAGTAAGAAATCCCCAGAATAAAAAATGCTCAAGGACTTAATTTCTCAGGCGACATTATATGTCTATCTATCTGTGATCTTATCTCAAAAAATAAGAAGCCTTATTTATAAAAAAATCTCATCTCATTGCATTTTTTATACTTTTTTTCCACAAATTTTCATACCAATTAAATTTAATATAAAAACTTTTTGAAATACATTTTGCAGCAGCGCGCTTAATTAATGCCATTTATTATACTTAATGATTACAGAAGAAAAAAAAAATTACTAATTCTTTTAGAGCACAAGAAAAAAAATTATAAAATTAATATTTATATATTGTTATATGTAAAAGTCATTTGCCATGTCCGTCAGATTGTCTGGTGTGCGCGCACAGCCTAGTCTTCGCTCAAGGGGAAGCCCTTCTCGTCGGCATGATGCTTAATGCAGGATTCATACTCGGCAGCGGCTTCGCAACTAATTTGTTTTTAAATTAATATTTATGTATATTATTATTATTATTTTTTTTTTTTTCATTTCATGAGTCTTACTGATCCTCAGGCACTTCAAGCGCTCCACAAGTCTCAACAATTTCAGCGCCACTAGCTTCTTTATCGGCATCACCCTTGGCCAAAGATTTGGTAAGCTTCATGGCGACATCATGATCCAATTTGCCAGCATCATTCATCTATTATATAAGTATATGTATATGATAATGAAGTTGTTATTATTATAGGTTATTTGTTTTTAAATGAAATAAAACTTTTTGGCAGATTTCATGACTTACAAGTTGATATTTCTTCATTACACAAGCGCGTAAACATTTTGCTTCTTTTGTTTCGGAAAGTTCATGTTTCAGCAATGCTTCAATGTCCGCTGTACAAGATTTATGATGTATACATATGTATTGATTTATTTATTTCACACTTGGCCTCATTAATATTTACCATCACTTGCGCCTACCGTTTCCTTGCATTCATTGGCCACAGCAGAGGTACGCTCCTTGCTTAGATCTTCATCGCACTAGTTAAGAAACAAAAGACTTAAGCAACGAACTTGATTTGTTGATGTTTTATGTATAATCCTTGTTCACCTGCACATAAGCGAAGGCAGCACAAAACACTAAAGCCAAAATACATTTAATGAACATGTTTGTAGAGCTTCTGTTTTTCTTCTTGTTGTGACTTGATGCGTTTTACGTCTATTGCCGACAAAAATCTCACTTAGACTTGGCCTGTGCATTGTTGTCGGCATAGTTTTTATATGAGAAAAGTTAAAAAAAAATATAAAAGAAAAATGCTATGCCGTTGAGAACTCAAGATTTGAATCATTCGCTCATTGGGAAGCAATTTATTTATTTTTATTTATTTTTAATGCTTTTTTTTTCGCAGGCGTTTGTTAACGATGACATTTGCAAATGTTGTTCTTGTTGTTGTTGTTGTTGTAGTTATTGTTATTATTGTTTGTAATATTGGCTGCCAATTTTGTTGTTGTTGTTGTTATTGTTGTTACACCGTCGTTAATGCGCTTGGCAAAATAATTGCCGGCAATTATTATTGTTCTAAAGCAATTTCACAAACTCAAACGAATTAACACCCAAAAATCATATGTATTACAACGACAACACTTCTACGCTACATAAATATAACTATAAATGTTACATTTTAAAAATCAAAATGTGCTTTTTTCATTAATCAAAGGCGTTCGTTGTTGCTTTGCGCTCTATGCCAATATTATCGCCATCACTGTAGCGTGCTTATAGGTGCTACAAGTATTCGTCTTGCTTGAATTTTTCGATATTACGACCTGTTGCGTTCCGTCCGTTGGGCCAATTTGACAACGATTTGCGTTTTGATCTATCTGTAGCTGTGAGTGACTGAAGTCAATTATAGACAAATCAAAATTAAAGAAATTATACGCGTCTCAATAATTTTCTAACTTAGAATTCGATTGATCGCGTATACTTTGCAATGCGCTTTCCAGCAAAAACAAAAAAAGAGAAATTGTTATAAAAGTTATTGCGATATGTTTATTGAACATGCGTTAACAAATAAAGATAATTTAAAAAAAAAAAAACCGATTTGCATGATATCATTAAAGAAGTCAATTTTTGTTAGCAATTTGATTTGCTTTTTTCTTTAAGTTAAGATTTTTTTCATAATAATGAAACTGATTTGTGGAAATCAAAAATTCAGGTTCTGTCAGCATTACTTGACTGGCATTCTATAGTTTTGGTATTCAAAGTTGCTGGAATCTTTAATCATATACTCTCATTATTAATATGAACTTCCCAATTTTTTTTTTTAGCTCCGAAAGAGGTCACTTTATGTGCAATAAACAGTTAGAGTAGCAGATGTACTCTTAATGTTTTTGTGTAATTTGTGAAAAGTCAGGAAAGAATTATCCGTATCCAAAGAAGGATTCGATTAAAATTACCAAATAGAAACCTGTGAGTTTTATTTTTACAAAAATAAAGTTTTATTACAACATAACTGTTTAAATGCTCTGCCAGCGAAATTTACAGTCCGTTTTCTACTCTATCTGTATTTTACCCATGGCTAGTTTTTTTCAAATACCGACTTATAGAACAAATAAATAACCGTTATTCAAGCCAGTATTCATTCAACATTTTCAAGAACAAGTTCAATTCAAGGTACGCTTAGAGTCCTTATGTACATGACTAATAAATATGTTAACTTAACTTAGTCAATGGCATTTTTGAATTACTATAATAAATTTTATAGCAATATTATGTTAGCTGATTTTACGCTTAGTTGCATCTTTAAGTTACGCGCACTCAAAGTGGGCAAAGGACAAAATATCATGAATGGAAAAAAAGATTTAAGAAATCATTTGAATATTCAATAAAACGGCCAAAGAGTAAAATGCAAAGTACAGATTTATTAGCAACGACAATGACGATGACAAGCAACGGCAACAACAGCAACAACAGCAATAACAACGCCTATAAGTGCTCCACAACAGTCAAGTCATAGCCCGGAGCGGAGATTCAGCTTGTTGAACGGCGTGTGAAAACAAGTTGAGCAAATAGAAAAAAAAAATCGAATTATAATTTGTGGAAAATTTTATTACATATTGAAAAAAAAAAAACAAGTTCAAAATGTTTTTGTTTTAAATAATAATAATTTGAAGAATAATGAAATTAATTAAATAATTAAAACTTTGCGCCTCAATGCAAATTAATCGCACAATTAAAATGTATCTGAGCGAATGAATGAATGAGTGAGTGAGTGAGTGAGTGAGTTTTTGACAGCTTATCCTCGCGTCAGTTGTGGCTTATTTGTTGTTGATTAATATTAAAACAGTTTGATAGACATGAACACGAACACGAACTACAACAACAAAAACAACCACAAAAACAACTTGATACGCCTGACATTGAAACAAGTCAAATTGCATGTGGAAAAAACTAAAATAAAAGCATATCAAACTTGAACTTGATTACAAAATTTGATAAGCAAAAAAGATTGTAAGAAATAAGAAAGCAGAAAATTTGTCAAAAAAATAAGATTGAGAACGTGCAAAAGACCATGTTTGCAAAATGCACGGAAATTTTGAAAAGTGCAAATAAAGCGAAAATTTTCACTATAAAAGACACAGACACAAAACGTTAAACAGACAGAAAACAAGTTCAAAGACAAGAAACAAGCAACATGAGACAACAGTCGTCGTACATGAATCTGCACAGTTTGCTCATGTTGAGCCTCTGCTGTGTGCTCGCCAGCGCTTATACGATGTCACCACAGCCGCTTGGCAGCTACAAGCCAGACAACGGTGGCGCAATGGTCGACATTGATGGCAGTTTGCCTTATGTGCGTTCCAAGCGTGGCGATATGGAACAAATACCACGTACCAGAAATGAGCTGCAAACGCTTATATATAAAGTGAAGGCAACATGTGCGCGTAAATTGAATTTTCCGGAGACGATCAATGAGAAAGTCTTGTTGCATGAACAACATCCAACGCCAAAGGAGAAATGCCTAATGGAATGCGTGCTGAAGGGCATTCAACTGGTGTGTATTTGTATTATTTATTTATTGTTTTATTGTACTTACCATAATTGTATAATTGTCGCAGATGGATGAGAGCAATAAGCTAAGCTTGAATAGGATTGCACAATTGGCGAGCATGATTTCGGATAGGAATGAATTGATCATGGCCATTGCCATAGCCAAGGGTGAAAATTGCAATCGTCAGATTGAGGCATCGAAGCAACCCTGTGAGGTTGCCAATCAGCTGAACAAATGCATTGGACGCGAATTGTTACAGCATCGTGTCAAGCTCTCCTACTAAGCGCAAAAGTTATAAATTTTATATAATTTATTTTTTTTTTGGTATTTTTTATTATAATAATTTTTTTTTTCACATAAGTTACCACAAGATGGATTGACATTAATTGTAATAATATTTTATACATGCAAGTTTTGTTTTTTCTTTTTGCTAAATTTTAATTAAATTATTAATTAATTAAAAACTAAAGTAATAAAAAATCAACACGTCGTAGGATAATGTTATTTTTTTTTTTTTATAAATTTTTCATATTATTTTTATAGTTGTCTTTGGTCGGTTTTCTGTTTTAGCGTTTGATTTCGGGTATTTTGTATTCGTGTGCACGCATCTCATTCAACATGCACATGCTGAGCACGTGCGCAGCTTCGCATCTGCAAAAAGGGGGCAAAACAAATGTGCAAGCAATTTAGATACATTTGTATAATAAGATATTATAGGAGATTTTCGTAGAACGGCTTGGAAATGCACGAAGCTTTAAGAGGACGTCTATTAATTCCTGTGTTTATGGGCTTGTACGAAATCTCAATTTAATTTCGATAGCGACAAAGCATTTTAGGCGCTATAAAAACAAGAGCAGGCCATATATTGTTAAGGATCTATAGAGACCGAGTGGCCGTAAGTTTTTAAAAGATTTTCTGCTTTAAAGTCTCAGAAAAGTTGTTATTTTTATCTCTCAATACCTCATTTTCAAAACTGTCTTTGTTAGTTGGGTAGTTAAACTCAACTCACTGGCGCTCCAGCAGGTCTGAATGGTATTAAAATGCCCCCCGTAGATTTTTCCTACCAAACCTAAATTTTTCTATGTAGTCCTGCGCTCCAAGAGCAAGTCTCGCCAGTTATGGGCCAATAATTGTATTTTGACTTACTTTTCGCTCTCCTTGCCATGTTTTTCATTGCACAAACGTACAATACCACGTGATTTCTCCTCCTTATCGGGATACATCATGCCCAGCATATCGACTGTTTTATCCTCCTCAAAGAGGAACGTGCCCGCGGGCATTATGTCGAACTGCTCCATCATGCATTGCCGAAAGCATTTCGTGCCCATCTGTGCATCCGCCACATTCTGGATCACTTCGACAATGTGATCTATTGAAATGTTTATACATGTACTTTTCTGAAGAAAGTTAGAGATTTCGCACTTACCGCGCTCTGGTGGCGAATCGCAACGTTCGCCGAACGGCTCAATTGCATCGACAAGATCATCCAATGCCATGGTGAATTCCTCATCATCGGCTTTCATTACGGTGGCAAATGACGCTAATAAAATGGCACATAGCCAATACAGCGCCGCCATTTTGTTACGTTAAAATGGCGTAGGTGGTTTTCCTTTTTTCGTGTGGCACAAATAAAATGAGCTCTATTAACTTAATGAGATGCAATGAAATGTTGTGCCATAATTTATATGTCACTGGCAACGAAATCGACCAACATGATTCGTTCGACGGACAAGTTGCTTGACATGTTAAGCAAACATGTTATTTCCTGTGCATTACATGTCGATATTGTTCGTTTAGATGTTGATTAAATAAAAAAAAAAACACAAGCAAAAAAATAAAAATTGTTAACATAACAAAAAAAATCAAGTCACGTCATGGTCAACACATGTTGCTTTTGATATTTGATAATGAAAAAAAAAATGATTGTTCGAAACAACATTTCAATATTATTTAACTAAATTTGTGGGCGTCACAGACACGCCTACATTTCAGCACAATTGCATGTTGTGCCGCCCATTTAAATATTAAATTAAAAAGCAAGAAGAAAACAGAAAAAATTATTGCAAATATTACCATGTTTTTATTTATATATGCCTTGACTACCAACAATTATTACATGTTTGTGTTGTAATGTGCGCGAACTAAACTACAAAAAAAAAATATGTTTATGTGTTAATATATATATAAGAATCACAAAAACCCTTGACTACATTTAGGCGCCTCTCGAAGTGATTCACTACTATGCTTGTGCCTTTAGAGACGGAGAAAAAAAAAACAAACAACAACGACAACAACTTAAGGAAAGACGAAAATCTTAATTTGGCCACGGAGGCAGGTGAGCAATGCAAAGGCGGCATCACAATTGTTTTTAATACCGTTGGCAGCGCCCTTGCAATGGTTGATGCCTGCACGGTAGTCGTCCTTGTAGCTATCGGGCATCAGTAAGTCCACTTGTTTGAGCGATGCCTCTACCAAGAATTTGCCCTTTTTAATCTAAAGATAAACTTCATTATATTTTAAATTGGCATAAAATCTTATGTGCTAAAAAGGAGACAGAGCGTGAGAGAACTTGAGCTACTGAGACCTAACATTCAAGCTGAAGTGGCATCTTTCCGTTATCCACTTTACCCAAAGAAGTGTAAATTATGATAGCATAGAGAGAGTCTTATTTACTCAAGCACGATATATTGAAGGTTCGATTAGCGCCTTGTGTACTTTTGGAACCCTCAGTATTTAAGCCAAATGACTAATCTTCGATATAAGAAGCAATGAATCGTATGTGGCCTTGTGATAAAATATGAGAGCATTATTTCTATTTCGAGAATTTCATTTTGATTTTTTTTGATAAAGAAAAAATATTTGGAAAAATACTCCTATTTGGGAAGTTTGAGAAATTGCATATAGTATGACTCAGTGACATACTATGCATAATCGACGATGTATTAATTTTTTTCTGTGTCATTGGATTGTAAAAAAATCCATTTTGCCTAGGAACAAATCCACAGGTATGATAACATTTCAAAGTGGTGAATTGTATATTATTTTATACAGTAAAAACACTCTTTGAATTTCTAAAAACACACAAACACAATCTTTGAATTTCTAAAAACACACATAATCTTTAGGCGCCTTTTTCGAAATGAAGGAGTTTTCTGCTTCTTGAATCGATCTTGAAAACTTACTCAATACAAGCTCAATTTATCATAATCCATTGGCGGACAATAATTTTGTTTAAAAATGGGAACAGTGACGAGGACTCTTCGTACATTACCGTTTGCATCATCTCCATAATACAGTTAATGTAACACTTGGCGTCCTTGTCATCGGGTATGTTGCCATTACGTATCTCGTCAGCGATTGCTAAAAGGTTACAAAACAATATTTTCAAATTTAGGAATATGAGAAGAAAAAAAAAAGGATAATTATATTTGTGCTTACCGGTGGACATCTTCGGAAATTTAGGCAGACAAACGTTGCGCATCATATTGCCGGCGGCCCACATTTGGTCCTCGGTAGCGCCGCCCTCAATACGGGATACGCGCGTCAAAAGGCACAGGGCGACAAAAGCCCAAGCGTAGAAGATCCACGGCATTGTTTTTGGTTCCGGTTTTTTTTTTTATCTTTTTATTTAATTCCTCTAAGTCGACGGCGCGTCTGTTACTTTCGTCGTTGAATGTGCCGAAAAGGCTTTTGATTTTAAATGTAAAACTGTCGACACTTTTTATATGTGACAAAGCAAAACAAATGACATTTCAATTATACGCATTCTGTTGTTTTATTCATTTTTGTCGTATTTTGTTTTGTTTTCTTTATTGTGTTTAATGATAGACAATAAAGCAATAATAACAATGACAATTGTTTGTATTTGAATTGAAATATGATCGCTTTATTAGCAACTCTTATATAAATACGCTTTTCATTATCCAGCGTGCGTGCATGTGTGTGAATTGTGTGGGCGTGGCATTCATCGTTTAATTTGATTCGGAACTTCTTAAAGTATATAATTTAATTCATTTGCGTTAAACAGTTGAAAGAATCATTTAGTTTAATGAACTGTTGCAAAAACACGAAGGCAGCTTAATGAATGTGCATGAAATGCTCTGTTTTGCAGTATTTAATGTAAATATACAGTTATAGTTTTTTTTTCTTCAAAATGTAAGTAATTTGTGTAATTTTAAATATTCGTTACGGCTGCATAGCTTGCAAATTGTAAGATTTAAGTATAGAGTGTTGGCGTGCGTACATAGTGCAAGTTTAAATGAGGCAAAACGTAGCCTATTAATTTGCTCATATTGTCACGTCATGTGCCTCAATAAGTCAAACTTTGCATTTGGCTCATATTTTATTAAAGAATATATATGCTTTCGTATGTATGGTTAATAATTCAATACTAATTTACCAATTGTTTTTTAATTAATGTTGTATGCTTTTAAGTTTTTATTATTTTTTCATTTCACATAGCGCTGTTCAAATATAAAAGTTTACTCATTGAAGTAGTGCGAGTGAGAAAGGCATAGATTAGTTTGGTATTTTTAAGCTGTTGGCCATATTAAAAGTAACTTAAGACAATATTAGAATAACTTATGTGCATGACAAATTTAACGAACACATAAAGCATTTATTGAGTAATAACTATATTCAAAATGGCTGGCTGCGTTTCGTTGACTTAATGGTCAAAAATAATGAGTTATTGCACATACTGCTGTTAAATTAACAGATTACTGATAGGAAGCGAAGTGCCATTTCAAGCAGTTAGGGCCACACAAGCACTCGGTTTCAATAACTTTTTTGCAAAACATTTTTTTTTAATCGTGAAAAATATGACAAGTAATCAAAAAATAACACCTCGGCTTTTTTCTGTTTGTAACAGTTTGCGCATGAAACGCAGAATGTCACTTAACATTTTCTGTTGTTAAATAGTATTGAGCTAACACAATTCCAGGTTAACAGCCCGTTAGCAGACGACTTGCAGCAAGCTTCTTCTTGCCGCCATGTGCGCATGAAACACCGATACC
>JBAMBP010001850.1:0-103610 GCA_037044515.1 Phortica magna
CAGATAATCCATACTTAACCGATTATCCATTTTATGGCTACCCAAACAATGTCATGGGCTCCGGCAATAACAACATGAGTTCTTGGTACCCCACTGAGACGCCGGATTATGATTACGGATACTACTATTATTACTGGGATTACTCTTTATATGTTTTGGTTGGATTCATGTTTTTTCTGCTTTTGCCTCTGATATTAATTAAGGTAATAGTGTGAAATATTTGGGATATACTGAATTTTCTAACATTTTCATTTTAATTGCTTCATCTACTTGAAGATGGCATTAAATAGAAAACAACAGGCTGCCAGAGCAGCTGCTATACAACAACAACGAGGTAAATATTTGTAAACGAAAGACATAATTATTACAGTCATTTGCACATAGTTCAGCTCAGCACCTAACACATAATTTTCAATAAATACTAAGTTACACAAAAAAAAATGGTGCACAGACACGTATATTCGTCAGTTAAAAGACTTCTTTAATTGCTGCTACTAAGCCAAAATTAAGCAAGCCCAAGTACAAGTAGTAAACGTTCAGTTTGAAGAGTTCCCATTTCTCGCGTACCATCAGTGACCAGCGTTTTGTGCGTTTGTTTTGAGCAGATTGTTTTTGTGCTTCATAAGTTGACTGTACACAGCACTTGGACATTACCCAGAATGCTGTCATGCGATTTTGAGTACGTAACGTTGCCTCAATGCCGCGTATCAAATCGTTTGTCTTAAGTATTAGTAACATTTGTCGGTCGACTTGTGCCAGCACATCCGATATATGTGGCAGCACTAATGAGGTATTACTTTGCAGTGTGTTTTTCTAGAATGAACATTAAGTGAGTTATTAAAAATTTTCGTTAATATTTTAATTCCAATTGTGATTTACCTCTTCTTTGGTATACTTGACTTTGGTAATGCCCTGCGATATTGTCTCCCATGGTCTACCGGATACCATGCACGCAAATAAGCCATACAGATCACCCTTAATGCCCAGATTCTCGCTATGGTGACGCATTGACTTCCGATCAAAATTTATTATGCTCAGCCAAAGTTGAGAGTACTCAAATCGAAAATGATCTGTCAAATTCGCATACAAGCCATGGTCCAGTAGCACGATTTCAGTCGTGTTTTTCGGTGTTTTGCATACGAGTATATTTCCTGGATGCGGATCGCTGTGCACAAAGCCAGTCTTGAATATCATTTCCGAATAAAGCTGACCAATTCGATTTGCCACCATTACTGGATCGATCTTATGTTTCTTTATATAGTCAAGATCTGTGACATGACCACCCTCCAAATACTCCATGACAAGCACACGCGAAGTGCTCAACTCCCAATAGATTTTCGGTACTCGCAACCAACTAAATTTTTTAAACTGATTTGCGACTTTTTCGGCGTTTTTCCCCTCGTTTAGAAAGTCCAACTCAATTGGTAAATTTTTTTTTGACTCATCCACCAGCCATTGTATTTTAAAGTCCGGAAAGATTAGTGCCAGCGCCTTGACCGCTAACTCCATTGTTTTCATATCGACTAGCGAGTTGCCTTTTACGTACGGGTGCTGAACCTTCACCGCCACCACTTCCCCTGTTTTCAGACGCGCCTTATGCACCTGTGCTAAGGACGCAGTACCCAAAGGCTCTGGTTCAAAGTTATCGAATATATCAGAAGGATTGCGTTTTAAATCCTGCCGTATGACCTTATAAAGATCCTCAATAGGATTTTGTGGAGCATCCGAATGTAGGACTTTCATTGTTTGTACAAATTCCTTGGGCAACAGGTACTCTAGTGCGCCAATATGCTGACCCACTTTAATATACACACCTTTGTTAGTGCATATCAATTGCAGCAATCTTTCAGCTGCTATTTTGTGAACGCGACTCTTTTCACTCTTGTATTCTGGCGATGTCTTATCCCATTCGCGGTAATACAGCTCTCGTTTATATGTTAGCGCAACATCCACAACGGCAACGGCGGATCTCGAAAGCCGCACTATGCCCATCGAGTTGAGGTCATAATCGTTAGTGTGCAGGCTCAAACCGGCGCTGGCGAGACCGGCGCCGAGTACGCTATAACCCAAGACGCGGCGAAACATTGAATGGCAACTGATACGATGAAGAACTCTTTGAAACTGAAAAGTTTAAAGAGATAGAATTACTAATGAAGGCTTATAGATAAAGCTATGGTTTGTTTGTGGGCGGTTTATATTATGATTGGTAGGCGTTCGAGTATTTTTGTCGAGCTGTGCAGTCAGGTGAAAGATATGCGATTTACATATGTATGTACGTCAAACTTAATTAAAAATACACAAACTAATTTATTTTTAATATTTCGTCAGTCGTTTGCACTTTGCATCACATTAACTAACGTATTTTTCACATAAGACACTCGCTTTTAAATCACTTTTGTTTTACCGCGCTGCAGCCCTGGTAGTATGTTGGTTTTGTTTTTGACCCAATGACGCGCACTTTGCGTTGTTCATGGTCAATGCTGTTAAAATATGCCCTTTGACAACAACCTCAACCCATCGAAAACCTGTTGACATACAATTTTGAACTCTATTAGATTTCTATATTGTCACTTTAACTCCACGTTTTTGACAAAGGTTTGGGAATAACCATTCAAGACTTTCACTTCAGCAAATAAAAACAATCACTCAGTGAATGATGAATGATCAAGTGAGCAATTACGTGGATTATATAAACTATCCGCCCGCAAACATTTTAACCAATGTGATTTATTTAACTTCAACTTACAGTGTAAATAAATGGCAGCGTGAATTTGCGTGTGAAAATTTAGAAACTATTTTATTTTGTATAAAACTCACAGCTGATGCTATGACGTCGTCAAAATAAACAACAACAACCTTAGCGCCGACGTAAACTGCATTAACAGCATGCCGAAACCCGTTCACTGGCGAGCTATTCAAACACAGAAAAACTAACCATTGATCCGTCCGCACGAGGCGAAAGCCAAAAAGCGAATGATTAAACTTTTGATGTAAAAAGCTTTGTCAACTGTTAGCTTTCGCGTTACTACAGTGAAAACCATCTTTGCCATACAAGCATGTGTAGTTTTTTTTTTTAAATTTGTGGATTAATTTTTAAGTTCAACATAGAATTGCAATTATTTTAGTTAAAAAAAAATAACAATCAAAAAAAGACTAAAGAAAAATTTGCATCTATGGAAAAAATAAATCCAAAATGGTTTCCTTTATTTTCAGCACGTCGCCAAGCTGAGATCAACGTTACAAATACAAATTCCGGCAATGTGGCACCTGTGGCATCAAATTCAAATGTATATGACCCTAACGAAATCAGCATTATTCCGAAGAACCTTGATCTGCCGCCTGCTTACGATGAAATCGTGCTGAATTCTACAAAGGAGCAAATGCAAGCGGCTCAGATATATTCAATGCCATCTGGAGGGGTAATGCATAACCCCATTCATGGTGCTGTTTCCACCATGACAATCGAAACCGATTTGGAAAGTAGCAACAATAATTTGGCTGCAGCAGCGACAAGTTCACAAGACATTGAAATGGGAAGCAAGTCGAACAACGTTGATGAACATAGCGTTTAGTGTTTTTGACAGTTCATTGAGTATTAGATATTTACGATACTTTAACATATAATTTCTTTGACACTTTAGTGAACTTTAATCGTAAAAAAATATATATATCCACTATTTGTATTGGTATCAATAAAGAAAACTTAATGTGAACTTCTTAGTTTTTACAAGAACATTTTTATATAATAACAAAAAACAAGAAAAAAAAAATTAAAACGTATTTTATAGTAAGCTCCTATTTAAATGTATACTTTTGTTGCTTCCCAAATGTTAAGGCATATATTGGGGAGTTAGTTTCTATTCAAAATAGTATCCAAAGTTGGACCCCAACGTCCGTAAGGGTCCTTTGGTAGGATGAAAATATCATTACACCATGTGTAACCCACTACACGATTTTCAATAAGTTTTTTAAAAGCTGCACTTTCCTGTATTAGATCTCGATAGTTATCGTTTGATATAATCGCCGCGTCGAGCTCACATGCAAGTTGAAGCACAAAGCGATCATCATAGGAGATGCTTACCATGCCTGGTAGGTTTTTGCACGGTGTAAATACAATTTTGCCAAGTTGATTTAAGTGTTCCAGCAAGTCCGGATTCGAAGACTTATATGCATTCTTTCGGAATTGTGGTACAACAGCCTTTACCTCATGACCCATTTTGTCAAAGTATTCGATGCAAATTTTGAGTCCTTCGACCGAAAATTCTTTACTGCGCGAATGCCTAATTAAAACAATGTCGACATTACAATTTTAATGAAAATTAAATTAACCTATTAATATTCACCCGTATGCTACATTGCTGCCATCAATGACTACGGTGCGTTTCTTGTCGCGCCTGTAATCACAGAAATCACCAGCCGGATTGTATGTGTTGCTATTGTAGGCACGCAAAGCCTTCTTTTCGCTCGCGGAAAAGAACGAATGATTTTGCAGTTTAGCCGGCCCTTTTTTTTGTTCAGGCTTAACATCAATAGGCTTTATCAAAGACATAAAATATAAGTTTGAAACTCAAATTAATTAAAGAATAGAAAAACCTTACATTTGGCACATCATCGGCCACGAGCGGCACAAACTCTTTTTGCTGACCCACATATATAACAGAATCATCGAGGTTTGTTTTAGTGGAATCGGTAAAGCTTACTTCGCCGATTTCATCGAGCTCAACGACATCGCAACTATTAATTGAACATTCTTTACGATCTGTTAGCTTGTGTAGAATCTTTGAGTATTTCGGTGATTCTGTTGTATTTGTTGTGTTGTACTTTAGGCAGGGATTTCTTTTGGTATCATTAAAAAACGCTTGGCATGCATTTGTTTGCCATTCTGCCTTATATGGTGTGGACATGGCTAGAGCAGTCGTAGCTGCAAACTGACTAGTGGAAGGTTCGTCGTCATCTGAAAAATTATAAAGAATCTAAGGAATATTCGTTTGCATGTTAAATATTTGTTGGTGAATTACTAATGATTATTGATGCCAACGTAGGCTCGACTAGAATGCAATCACTGTCTTCATCTTCTGAGCTTAAAAGCACACCTTCCTCGGCGGTAGCTTTGTGTTGGAATGACAACTACAAGGAGGAAACAACAGAATTTAATTAAACTAATATGCGAATTGTTGAAGTTACCTTCTGTTTTGCTGCCGGTCTCGACAATAATGATTTGCGAATTCTTTTCTGTGGTGAATTTGATTTTCGTGCAGTCATCATTTGTTGGTCTATGGATGAAGTAAGTTTCACTCCCGAACGGCGTTTTATGGAACGCACAAGTTTTTTAAGGTATAAATTATCGTTAAATCGCTGTGGTTTGCTCTGTAGTCGTTTCGGTGTTTTCTGTTGACATAAGATGCAGATATAATGCAGTGTTAAACTTAACAATAGGTTTATACAAACTTTTGCTTTGTTGTTACGAAATTTGCGAAACGTGGTGTGTTTTAAAGGCGTTATGCGATTCATATCAGTTGACTTAAAAAAAAAAAGAAAAATTAGTATTTGACAATAAAATTTTAAACAAAAACAAAGAATAAATTAATAATACTTACCTAATGAGAGCGGCATTTCGGTTACGAAATTGTTATTCAAAATTCTCTATGAATAAATGCTTTTTACGCTCTCATTTGTACTTACCTTGAAATTAATTCTTTTTTATACATTTTTGGTACATGTTATGTGAAATGAAAACACTTTTTTTGTTACGTTTATATACAACTGTATTTATTTGATTTTTTTTTACAATAAAACTTTATATATAATAGCATAACTTTTTACGTATCTTTATCTTTCGATCGAAGATTTCAATGAGACCGGCAATTGTTGAGGTAAAGAACAGTACGCTGTTAATGTTATGAGTAAGTGAGGCGTATTTTGCCTAAGTAAATACAACGGACTTTTGATTAGTTGAGTTTTCTAAAAATATGCATTTTGATTTAAGTTTGATTTTGCTAACTTTGTACTAAGTGCCAACAAATATTTGGCTATCAAATACAAAAGTTTAGGCCAGCTTAAATTAGGCCGATTGGCACTGATGGACACGAACATTTTGTTAAATGAAGCAACAGCATCGTAAGCGGCAAATAAATGAGATCTTCAGGTTCAGATAGTAAATCAAACGATTAAAGCATCAAACTTAACTTAAGGCCTTAGAATTGCAAATATTTGAACTAGCTGAATATGCATAAACTATCTAGCCCTTTTGCTTCAATTGCTCAATCTCATTTTTAATGTTTGCTCGTGCGGCAGCTTCGTACTTGCTATTGTACTCGGGTGTGGCAAAGATGGCCGGTATGAGCAACAATGTTTCCAGTACTTTTAAACGCATAAACTTGTAGTTGTCATCCTTGAGTTGAGAGTATTCGCAACGCAACAGTTCCGTGTAGCGCTTGTACTCTTCACTTGGAGCACTGATGGTTCAAAATGACGTCACATTAAGGAAAAAAAAAAAAAAACGATAAACTCACGCTAAAATCGCCAAATCCACATCCTGCAACAAGCTTGCCTCATCGTCAAAACACAAATAAGGCTCACCTTCGACTTCTTTTTGTCCTAACAAATGGAGTATCATTGCTTTTGCTTCCTCCTGTAAAGTACGCAGGTAAGTTTTAAGTGGTTGATTTTATTTCCAAAAGTTACTTACATCCTCAATCATTGCATCACGACAGAACTCCTCAAAGACAGCGCAATTCTCCTGCACGCAACTACGATTGCCGTCAAAGTGATAATACTGAAAGAGCGCTGCAAGGATAATGGCAGGTTGGCAATTTTTTAAATTTGCCTGCTTGCCAATCATCATCTCATCCCAATTATGATAGGCGCGTGCTGGATTTGGGGTACTTAAGGTTTGATGTATGCGAGAAAACCAAGTCTTTGCCACCTGATCAGGCACATCGTAGTGCGTGCAGACGTTGCGCCAGATTTCTTCCATTTCTTTTTTTATTTTGTTACACTTTCACTTTAACGGGATATAAGAACACGTGCGAATACAGAAAACTGTATAATAAAAATTACAGTTACACTTCTTATGTAGCTGATGATTCAAAGTGATTTAGAAAGTTTTTCACTGTCAAATAATTATAAACTTCAAAGTAGCGCCTGCGCAATAAAACGAGGAAAAACAACCACCAAGATGGGAAGGAGCTTCTGAATAACTCTCTTGTTGCGCGGCAAATATTTCGCGCGGAAAAATATTCGTTTTCTAAGTTGTTTTTACAAAAACAAGCCAATAGAGTTTGCAATTATAAATAGTATATTTAATATAAAAGTCACCTACCTCAAATGAGCTTTTAGAATTAGCACTTTGAATGCGCAGACGTTGCTTAATGCGCCCTTTTATATTTCTCTTCTTTCTTGTCATCGTTTGGTGATGCTTGGCCACGATTTTCTTTAATCCTTAGCTTTACTTACAGATCGACTTAATCTATTATAATACAGTACGTTAAAAGAAAAGAAAACTATAATTTTTAAACTTTTCCCAAATAATTAAACATATAAAAATGCATTTTTTTTTTAACAACAATTTGAACAGCTGTCTTGGCAGTGCTGCCACTTTAGATAGGATTAAAAACATGTGCAAAATGATGTATAATTTAAGGGACTTCCAAGAAATCGGAAGGTAAGCAAAAAAATCAACGTACTGCTGGTATTTTTCTAAATTAAGATATTTTTTGTAATTCGTTTATACTTTGTATTTTGAGGCGCATTAAGCAACGTCTGCGCATTCAAAGTGCTAATTCTAAAAGCTCATTTGAGGTAGGTGACTTTTATATTAAATATACTATTTATAATTGCAAACTCTATTGGCTTGTTTTTGTAAAAACAACTTAGAAAACGAATATTTTTCCGCGCGAAATATTTGCCGCGCAACAAGAGAGTTATTCAGAAGCTCCTTCCCATCTTGGTGGTTGTTTTTCCTCGTTTTATTGCGCAGGCGCTACTTTGAAGTTTATAATTATTTGATAGTGAAAAACTTTCTAAATCACTTTGAATCATCAGCTACATAAGAAGTGTAACTGTAATTTTTATTATACAGTTTTCTGTATTCGCACGTGTTCTTATATCCCGTTAAAGTGAAAGTGTAACAAAATAAAAAAAGAAATGGAAGAAATCTGGCGCAACGTCTGCACGCACTACGATGTGCCTGATCAGGTGGCAAAGACTTGGTTTTCTCGCATACATCAAACCTTAAGTACCCCAAATCCAGCACGCGCCTATCATAATTGGGATGAGATGATGATTGGCAAGCAGGCAAATTTAAAAAATTGCCAACCTGCCATTATCCTTGCAGCGCTCTTTCAGTATTATCACTTTGACGGCAATCGTAGTTGCGTGCAGGAGAATTGCGCTGTCTTTGAGGAGTTCTGTCGTGATGCAATGATTGAGGATGTAAGTAACTTTTGGAAATAAAATCAACCACTTAAAACTTACCTGCGTACTTTACAGGAGGAAGCAAAAGCAATGATACTCCATTTGTTAGGACAAAAAGAAGTCGAAGGTGAGCCTTATTTGTGTTTTGACGATGAGGCAAGCTTGTTGCAGGATGTGGATTTGGCGATTTTAGCGTGAGTTTATCGTTTTTTTTTTTTCCTTAATGTGACGTCATTTTGAACCATCAGTGCTCCAAGTGAGGAGTACAAGCGCTACACGGAACTGTTGCGTTGCGAATACTCTCAACTCAAGGATGACAACTACAAGTTTATGCGTTTAAAAGTACTGGAAACATTGTTGCTCATACCGGCCATCTTTGCCACACCCGAGTACAATAGCAAGTACGAAGCTGCCGCACGAGCAAACATTAAAAATGAGATTGAGCAATTGAAGCAAAAGGGCTAGATAGTTTATGCATATTCAGCTAGTTCAAATATTTGCAATTCTAAGGCCTTAAGTTAAGTTTGATGCTTTAATCGTTTGATTTACTACCTGAACCTGAAGATCTCATTTATTTGCCGCTTACGATGCTGTTGCTTCATTTAACAAAATGTTCGTGTCCATCAGTGCCAATCGGCCTAATTTAAGCTGGCCTAAACTTTTGTATTTGATAGCCAAATATTTGTTGGCACTTAGTACAAAGTTAGCAAAATCAAACTTAAATCAAAATGCATATTTTTAGAAAACTCAACTAATCAAAAGTCCGTTGTATTTACTTAGGCAAAATACGCCTCACTTACTCATAACATTAACAGCGTACTGTTCTTTACCTCAACAATTGCCGGTCTCATTGAAATCTTCGATCGAAAGATAAAGATACGTAAAAAGTTATACTATTATATATAAAGTTTTATTGTAAAAAAAAATCAAATAAATACAGTTGTATATAAACGTAACAAAAAAAGTGTTTTCATTTCACATAACATGTACCAAAAATGTATAAAAAAGAATTAATTTCAAGGTAAGTACAAATGAGAGCGTAAAAAGCATTTATTCATAGAGAATTTTGAATAACAATTTCGTAACCGAAATGCCGCTCTCATTAGGTAAGTTTTATTAATTTATTCTTTGTTTTTGTTTAAAATTTTATTGTCAAATACTAATTTTTCTTTTTTTTTTTAAGTCAACTGATATGAATCGCATAACGCCTTTAAAACACACCACGTTTCGCAAATTTCGTAACAACAAAGCAAAAGTTTGTATAAACCTATTGTTAAGTTTAACACTGCATTATATCTGCATCTTATGTCAACAGAAAACACCGAAACGACTACAGAGCAAACCACAGCGATTTAACGATAATTTATACCTTAAAAAACTTGTGCGTTCCATAAAACGCCGTTCGGGAGTGAAACTTACTTCATCCATAGACCAACAAATGATGACTGCACGAAAATCAAATTCACCACAGAAAAGAATTCGCAAATCATTATTGTCGAGACCGGCAGCAAAACAGAAGGTAACTTCAACAATTCGCATATTAGTTTAATTAAATTCTGTTGTTTCCTCCTTGTAGTTGTCATTCCAACACAAAGCTACCGCCGAGGAATGTGAGCTTTTAAGCTCAGAAGATGAAGACAGTGATTGCATTCTAGTCGAGCCTACGTTGGCATCAATAATCATTAGTAATTCACCAACAAATATTTAACATGCAAACGAATATTCCTTAGATTCTTTATAATTTTTCAGATGACGACGAACCTTCCACTAGTCAGTTTGCAGCTACGACTGCTCTAGCCATGTCCACACCATATAAGGCAGAATGGCAAACAAATGCATGCCAAGCGTTTTTTAAAGATACCAAAAGAAATCCCTGCCTAAAGTACAACACAACAAATACAACAGAATCACCGAAATACTCAAAAATTCTACACAAGCTAACAGATCGTAAAGAATGTTCAATTAATAGTTGCGATGTCGTTGAGCTCGATGAAATCGGCGAAGTAAGCTTTACCGATTCCACTAAAACAAACCTCGATGATTCTGTTATATATGTGGGTCAGCAAAAAGAGTTTGTGCCGCTCGTGGCCGATGATGTGCCAAATGTAAGGTTTTTCTATTCTTTAATTAATTTGAGTTTCAAACTTATATTTTATGTCTTTGATAAAGCCTATTGATGTTAAGCCTGAACAAAAAAAAGGGCCGGCTAAACTGCAAAATCATTCGTTCTTTTCCGCGAGCGAAAAGAAGGCTTTGCGTGCCTACAATAGCAACACATACAATCCGGCTGGTGATTTCTGTGATTACAGGCGCGACAAGAAACGCACCGTAGTCATTGATGGCAGCAATGTAGCATACGGGTGAATATTAATAGGTTAATTTAATTTTCATTAAAATTGTAATGTCGACATTGTTTTAATTAGGCATTCGCGCAGTAAAGAATTTTCGGTCGAAGGACTCAAAATTTGCATCGAATACTTTGACAAAATGGGTCATGAGGTAAAGGCTGTTGTACCACAATTCCGAAAGAATGCATATAAGTCTTCGAATCCGGACTTGCTGGAACACTTAAATCAACTTGGCAAAATTGTATTTACACCGTGCAAAAACCTACCAGGCATGGTAAGCATCTCCTATGATGATCGCTTTGTGCTTCAACTTGCATGTGAGCTCGACGCGGCGATTATATCAAACGATAACTATCGAGATCTAATACAGGAAAGTGCAGCTTTTAAAAAACTTATTGAAAATCGTGTAGTGGGTTACACATGGTGTAATGATATTTTCATCCTACCAAAGGACCCTTACGGACGTTGGGGTCCAACTTTGGATACTATTTTGAATAGAAACTAACTCCCCAATATATGCCTTAACATTTGGGAAGCAACAAAAGTATACATTTAAATAGGAGCTTACTATAAAATACGTTTTAATTTTTTTTTTCTTGTTTTTTGTTATTATATAAAAATGTTCTTGTAAAAACTAAGAAGTTCACATTAAGTTTTCTTTATTGATACCAATACAAATAGTGGATATATATATTTTTTTACGATTAAAGTTCACTAAAGTGTCAAAGAAATTATATGTTAAAGTATCGTAAATATCTAATACTCAATGAACTGTCAAAAACACTAAACGCTATGTTCATCAACGTTGTTCGACTTGCTTCCCATTTCAATGTCTTGTGAACTTGTCGCTGCTGCAGCCAAATTATTGTTGCTACTTTCCAAATCGGTTTCGATTGTCATGGTGGAAACAGCACCATGAATGGGGTTATGCATTACCCCTCCAGATGGCATTGAATATATCTGAGCCGCTTGCATTTGCTCCTTTGTAGAATTCAGCACGATTTCATCGTAAGCAGGCGGCAGATCAAGGTTCTTCGGAATAATGCTGATTTCGTTAGGGTCATATACATTTGAATTTGATGCCACAGGTGCCACATTGCCGGAATTTGTATTTGTAACGTTGATCTCAACTTGGCGACGTGCTGAAAATAAAGGAAACCATTTTGGATTTATTTTTTCCATAGATGCAAATTTTTCTTTAGTCTTTTTTTGATTGTTATTTTTTTTTAACTAAAATAATTGCAATTCTATGTTGAACTTAAAAATTAATCCACAAATTTAAAAAAAAAAACTACACATGCTTGTATGGCAAAGATGGTTTTCACTGTAGTAACGCGAAAGCTAACAGTTGACAAAGCTTTTTACATCAAAAGTTTAATCATTCGCTTTTTGGCTTTCGCCTCGTGCGGACGGATCAATGGTTAGTTTTTCTGTGTTTGAATAGCTCGCCAGTGAACGGGTTTCGGCATGCTGTTAATGCAGTTTACGTCGGCGCTAAGGTTGTTGTTGTTTATTTTGACGACGTCATAGCATCAGCTGTGAGTTTTATACAAAATAAAATAGTTTCTAAATTTTCACACGCAAATTCACGCTGCCATTTATTTACACTGTAAGTTGAAGTTAAATAAATCACATTGGTTAAAATGTTTGCGGGCGCATAGTTTATATAATCCACGTAATTGCTCACTTGATCATTCATCATTCACTGAGTGATTGTTTTTATTTGCTGAAGTGAAAGTCTTGAATGGTTATTCCCAAACCTTTGTCAAAAACGTGGAGTTAAAGTGACAATATAGAAATCTAATAGAGTTCAAAATTGTATGTCAACAGGTTTTCGATGGGTTGAGGTTGTTGTCAAAGGGCATATTTTAACAGCATTGACCATGAACAACGCAAAGTGCGCGTCATTGGGTCAAAAACAAAACCAACATACTACCAGGGCTGCAGCGCGGTAAAACAAAAGTGATTTAAAAGCGAGTGTCTTATGTGAAAAATACGTTAGTTAATGTGATGCAAAGTGCAAACGACTGACGAAATATTAAAAATAAATTAGTTTGTGTATTTTTAATTAAGTTTGACGTACATACATATGTAAATCGCATATCTTTCACCTGACTGCACAGCTCGACAAAAATACTCGAACGCCTACCAATCATAATATAAACCGCCCACAAACAAACCATAGCTTTATCTATAAGCCTTCATTAGTAATTCTATCTCTTTAAACTTTTCAGTTTCAAAGAGTTCTTCATCGTATCAGTTGCCATTCAATGTTTCGCCGCGTCTTGGGTTATAGCGTACTCGGCGCCGGTCTCGCCAGCGCCGGTTTGAGCCTGCACACTAACGATTATGACCTCAACTCGATGGGCATAGTGCGGCTTTCGAGATCCGCCGTTGCCGTTGTGGATGTTGCGCTAACATATAAACGAGAGCTGTATTACCGCGAATGGGATAAGACATCGCCAGAATACAAGAGTGAAAAGAGTCGCGTTCACAAAATAGCAGCTGAAAGATTGCTGCAATTGATATGCACTAACAAAGGTGTGTATATTAAAGTGGGTCAGCATATTGGCGCACTAGAGTACCTGTTGCCCAAGGAATTTGTACAAACAATGAAAGTCCTACATTCGGATGCTCCACAAAATCCTATTGAGGATCTTTATAAGGTCATACGGCAGGATTTAAAACGCAATCCTTCTGATATATTCGATAACTTTGAACCAGAGCCTTTGGGTACTGCGTCCTTAGCACAGGTGCATAAGGCGCGTCTGAAAACAGGGGAAGTGGTGGCGGTGAAGGTTCAGCACCCGTACGTAAAAGGCAACTCGCTAGTCGATATGAAAACAATGGAGTTAGCGGTCAAGGCGCTGGCACTAATCTTTCCGGACTTTAAAATACAATGGCTGGTGGATGAGTCAAAAAAAAATTTACCAATTGAGTTGGACTTTCTAAACGAGGGGAAAAACGCCGAAAAAGTCGCAAATCAGTTTAAAAAATTTAGTTGGTTGCGAGTACCGAAAATCTATTGGGAGTTGAGCACTTCGCGTGTGCTTGTCATGGAGTATTTGGAGGGTGGTCATGTCACAGATCTTGACTATATAAAGAAACATAAGATCGATCCAGTAATGGTGGCAAATCGAATTGGTCAGCTTTATTCGGAAATGATATTCAAGACTGGCTTTGTGCACAGCGATCCGCATCCAGGAAATATACTCGTATGCAAAACACCGAAAAACACGACTGAAATCGTGCTACTGGACCATGGCTTGTATGCGAATTTGACAGATCATTTTCGATTTGAGTACTCTCAACTTTGGCTGAGCATAATAAATTTTGATCGGAAGTCAATGCGTCACCATAGCGAGAATCTGGGCATTAAGGGTGATCTGTATGGCTTATTTGCGTGCATGGTATCCGGTAGACCATGGGAGACAATATCGCAGGGCATTACCAAAGTCAAGTATACCAAAGAAGAGGTAAATCACAATTGGAATTAAAATATTAACGAAAATTTTTAATAACTCACTTAATGTTCATTCTAGAAAAACACACTGCAAAGTAATACCTCATTAGTGCTGCCACATATATCGGATGTGCTGGCACAAGTCGACCGACAAATGTTACTAATACTTAAGACAAACGATTTGATACGCGGCATTGAGGCAACGTTACGTACTCAAAATCGCATGACAGCATTCTGGGTAATGTCCAAGTGCTGTGTACAGTCAACTTATGAAGCACAAAAACAATCTGCTCAAAACAAACGCACAAAACGCTGGTCACTGATGGTACGCGAGAAATGGGAACTCTTCAAACTGAACGTTTACTACTTGTACTTGGGCTTGCTTAATTTTGGCTTAGTAGCAGCAATTAAAGAAGTCTTTTAACTGACGAATATACGTGTCTGTGCACCATTTTTTTTTGTGTAACTTAGTATTTATTGAAAATTATGTGTTAGGTGCTGAGCTGAACTATGTGCAAATGACTGTAATAATTATGTCTTTCGTTTACAAATATTTACCTCGTTGTTGTTGTATAGCAGCTGCTCTGGCAGCCTGTTGTTTTCTATTTAATGCCATCTTCAAGTAGATGAAGCAATTAAAATGAAAATGTTAGAAAATTCAGTATATCCCAAATATTTCACACTATTACCTTAATTAATATCAGAGGCAAAAGCAGAAAAAACATGAATCCAACCAAAACATATAAAGAGTAATCCCAGTAATAATAGTAGTATCCGTAATCATAATCCGGCGTCTCAGTGGGGTACCAAGAACTCATGTTGTTATTGCCGGAGCCCATGACATTGTTTGGGTAGCCATAAAATGGATAATCGGTTAAGTATGGATTATCTGCAATACTTTCAGTCGTCACGACTGTTCTGTCAGCAATACTCTCAGTCGTTGCGTCTGTCGCGTTACTACTCAATCCCAGCATTGTGAATGCGATTTTCGTAGTTTCTGTCGTCGTTATGGCTGGCATGATTGCTCCTTATTTTAAAATGCGTTTTAAATAATTTGCAAGAACTCTGACACTATGCGCCGCACATAGAGTCTATTTCTCATATCGCGCGGACACGTTACGCTCGGGGTGTATATTAATACTGCCACAGGTGTGACAGGCAAATTGATTGCCTTGCCTGTTTTTGCTCAGTCTTTTGTAATCGTTTCATGATAAATAAGCTCTAAGTCCACCTGAGCTTTCCTTATATTTTTCCGCTACTGTATGTGTGCAATTTTTTCTTTATTTATCTAATTGGTGTTCTGATACATTTACCCTGATAAGATATATCAATGATCGGTACGACATGACAATTTATTCATAGACAAAATGTAATGTGACAATGGGTATTAACTATAAGAGTACAAACGTTGTAAGCATATATTAATATACAATGCGTATTTACATATATGTAAATACGAAGCACATAGCCAAATTTTGTAATTTTAGATTTTAGGCTTTGCAAATCAACACTGTTTTACAAGAATGCGGTTCTTTTTTATGGGAATTAAAAAAATAAGTCTTTTTGATATCAACAGGAATTCCAAATAAACAATTCTAGTACATAGTAACATCACATATTATTTTTGGTTGTATGATTAAATTGTATTTAAAATGTTGTTTGGTTTTTTATTTTTAGGAAAATATGTGTTTACAGTTTAGCGTCCACTCACCTTGCTCTAACGCCAATGTTTGTTTTAGCTGACACGTTAAAATATAATAACGCCAAGTTATCAAAATTACCTGAAAGAAGATTTTATACAAATTCAAATAAAGATTTCAAATATATGTTGTTTGCACAATGAGATGAGTTAAGATAATAAGTGCAGTAAACCATATCATTGTTAAGTGCAATAACCCAATTCAAATTTTTTGTAAATTTTGTTTCGAGTAATTAGTAAATAAAACGGATTTCTTATCATGAATTTGTTTTCTACAGTGTGACGTTGCCTTTGGCATGCTTCTAAAACTGTTTTAATGCATGCAACAATTTGGGCAGTGCTCCCAAACTCTTCACAATGAAATGACGTATGTGTCAATGAAAGCCATTGCACATGCAGTTCTTTTAAGCAAATAATATTGATTGATCTTTTTAATAAGCTGCCGATAGTTTTAAAATGAAAACATATGATATTGTCATGTAAGCATTGCAATTCTTTTGCTTTTATATGATTGTATTAAAAAAAATTGTTGATAAGATACGATGACGTATGTATGTATGCTTATGAGTTTTACTTACGCGTAAAAAAAAGAGTATGAATGGAATTATTGCCAATGCCAACAAAAGTGCGCCAAGATCATCCATATCACTATTTTTACCTGTCTGTCCTTATCTTAGTGATAATTTATTTTTCTACACTTTGTTCACTTTTGTTTGTGTGATTTGATGTATTTATTTCTGTTAAGTCTTTCTCGCTTCTTCGCACTGTGATTCATGCATATACATTTACTTTTAATACTTTGCTTTTGTCTACATATGAAAAAAAAAGTTTTATTTGATAAGATATTTCGATTTTGTTTCCGATCGAATTTTAATGCTTTGTGAGCTACTTTTTTTTTGTTGTTTTTAGGACACAAGCAAAATGAATTCAGCAAAGTATGTTCAATTTTGATGTTTAAATTCTCAGATTTGCCGACAATTTGTCTTTAAAATCAACCCTTCTTCGACTCGTACAACTGAAAAGTATCTTACAGAATGATTGCGTTGTGCGTGTATCGCGCACTTGTTGCTTCGAATCGCTGTTATCGGCGGCCGTTCAAGATATTGTATGCCATGCACAGAGCTGCGCGCCTAACACGATCAACATCATTGCGTGATTGCTTGATTGTTTTTAGTATTTTATGATGTTCTTATCATTGGGCAAACATTTTACAATCTGCACCTTTCGGTTGCATTTATAATGCGACTGTTTCAGTTTTGATACATCTTCATGTCTCCAAAAAGTAACAAAATGTGAATTTTTTACCATAAATGCAATAAGAGTAACAAGTTCAACCTTAAATATATTAAAAATCTCTCTTACATATTAAATAAATGTACATGCAATATGTAAATGAATATGTACATTTATAATCAACATAATCCGAGTGAGCACAAAAGCAATGCTACGCAAAGGAGCCAAGGATGCTGGTTACTTTTAATCCTTTTGTTAGTCGTTGGCATTCAACGCTTGATTTTTATACATTGCAAATGTGTATGTTTGGATGTGTTTACAAATACATATAAATTTATAAAGTTGTGTGTGTGTGTGTGTGTTTTGTGAGTCGAAAAAGTTATATGCTGTATTTTCAGGCAACGCACTCGTTGCACCTGACGACGCCGCCGGTTGCATTTGCGCTCAGTGATTTACATTTATGTTGAAGTGTACAAGATACACTTTAAGGCGCTACGGCAAAATACATTGTGCAGAAAGCTGAAAAGTAAAGAACATACATGTGCACTTCATTTTCTTCTTGTCTTTTTCTTTTTCTCATTTTTGTGGCATTTGCAAATTGACATTTGGCAAGATTTGCGTATTTGCTGTTGTGTGCCTTGGCCAACTAGCATAATACGATAGAAGTATTTTTTACAGTGTATACCATATATTGAACTCGCCTACTTACATTGGCAACGTAAGAAATCATATAAAAGAAAAACAAGTTTGCATATATTTTTCTTTAAGTTTTATTCACTTTAAATTAATGAAGTCATGTTGGATTACATTTCTTTTTGCTTTCATCTAGAGTTTGATCTCGGAATACGGAATTAGCTACATTTGAATTATGCATTAAGTATTATATTGGCACAATCTACATTTTAAACTGTCGTCTGTCTGTTCAACAAGTCGCGAAAATAAACATCTGCAGTTGCCATAGTTGTACATAAAAAATAATATACCAAAAATTTAGAATGTAGAACACTTCGTTATAAGACACCCTAATTATGAATTTCGAAATGTACGATACGAAAAAGTCATCTATACATGTATTTTACTTTGAGTTACATAAGACTTAAGGCTTAAATTATAATACAATTGGCTTAGAGTTGAAGTCAAGTAAAAGAGATAAGAAATAAAAAAAATAATTACAATTGCGTTTCTTGTTGCTATTTAATTTATTATTATTATTTATTTAATTTAAAGTTGATTCTCAAATGTGTTTGCTTTAAAATGCTTAGCATTTGAAGCGATCGTAAATTTCTTTTTGAGACTTTTCATTTTACTCGTGAACTGATCGACAGAGACCAGCCGGGAGCTCGTAATGGTTTTACTGTCGTTTATTGGATCAAAGGTTCTGTTGAGTCATTATTATATTTCATAAATTTCTTATATGTTTTTTTTTATTCTTTTTTCAATTAATATTTGTTTTTTTCCATTGTGGTTAATTTCATCGAAATGCCAAAATCTTTATACTTGAATATCAACTTGCCGAATTTTTCTATGTTTAAATCTTACATTCGTGTCCATTTTTTGCACACACACGAAACTATTTTTACTGTTATAATTAAATTTCATTTTAGCATTATTATTTAATTACCATACATATATATTAAATAAGTTAGCAAAATTAACAGTTCTTTTGGGTATTCATTTTTTTTTTCTATTATATATTCATGTATATTTATTAATTAAATCCTTTTAAACTCATTACAGTTGTTTTTAAGCTTTGCTAGTAAACGCTTAAGTTTAATTTCATTTAACGCAAAATCACTTTAATGCATCATTAAAAATTCATGAATTTGTTTCAACATGGTTACGAACACACACAATCGAAATGAATGTACGTAATAAGTTGGTGGTTTGCAACGATTTGACACGTTCGACGTTAATTTGCATGGAACTCAACGGCATGACTGAAACACATCTCTCGTTAGCGCCTGCAATCGAACGTTGCATAAATGAGCAACGCGGCAGCGGAAGTGTTTGCCAACCGTTTTTCAATTTCCGGCCGTCACTTGGCGACTGTGTGCATTTCACTCATCTCTGACAGTCACAAAAAATAAAAAAGCTGGTTCATGTGGGGGGCGATTGCGGGGGGGCGTTGTGCATTACGCATGCAATTCAATTTATTGTAAGCAAATTTTGCCGTTGCCTTGTCAGTTCCAATTATCTTCAGTCCTCGGTCAATACATCGTTTAATTAGCTGCAACAGTCTGAAAGAAAAAACAACAACAACATGCTCGCACAATTACTTCACTCACACTCTGCACCGCTTTTCATCAACTGTTGTTGTTGTTGTCGTACTTTTTGCTTTCATAAATGTGTGCTTGATTGGTTATACGTTATCATATCAAATTGCATTAAAATGTGAAAAAAATCTTTTATCTGCAAAAAAAGAAAGAATATATTAAATAAATAACTAAATAAGTAAATATGAAATTGATACAGTATTGTTTTCATATTGAAAAATTTGTGAAAATGTATCATTTGATATTCATAAAAAATTCCACGCAATTGAAAAAGTTTAGTATTTGTTTTAAGCACAAAATAATTTAAATATTTGTTTAAGTTTATTTAGCAAACAGAAGCAGAAAACTTGTAATTGAACACGAAAACAATTTCAAATGAATTGTTCACATTTTCTTTTTTTTTTTTTGTATTGTACAACAGCAGAACCAAATTTCATTTATATTTCATGATTATTGAAAGTTTGCGAACAATGCAGGAATTTATAAATGCTTTTCATTAATTTATGCGTTTTAGCTTTGTAAATTATTCAGGCATAAAACTTAAATACAAAGTTTAACCTCAATCAAATATGAACAAAAAATAAATACAGAGAAGGCTGTTAGACCGTCAGACAGACATACAGACATACAGTCGGACGGACGAACGGACGGATAGAGCACAAAAACAATGCCATGTAGGAAATTTTTGTGTCAAAAGATAAATAAACACACAAAGATACTTGCGACGACAACTCAATAAACTAACAAATTGTAACCAAAACATGACAAATCAATTTGCATAAAGCCTCAACTAGACATACGTGCGTGTGTGTGAGTGTGTGAGTGTGTGTGTGTGTGTATGTGTGGGCGTCTATTTGCCTTTGAGTAGTTTTTTGGTTGGCAGGTGGTATGACATTTTCAAAGTGAACCTCAAACTTAGGCCACGACAAGACAACAACATGTGTATTAAATTTGAAATTCAAATGCCAAAGAATTCCAGCAAGAAGCTGAAAAAAGATGACAAGGATAGCAAAGAGGAATGAGAATGAGTTATGCTTACACATACATTTTGCTTTGATGCAAAGACTTCTAATGTAAAAATGTGGTTTCAGCTGATTTTCAACAATTAAGCAAGACACATTTTGCAATGTGCTTATGTGTGTGTGTTCGTGGATGTGCTTAAAGTGTTAAAGGAACAATAAAAGTTTCGACTTAACTCTCAACACAATTCAATTCAATATAAGGCAAACGCAATGTTCGTAAAATCGTAAGGCTTATGTTTTTTTGTGGTCTTATGAAAGTCATTGAGCTGGAATGAAGTTGTTAGTACAATTAGAACGGCATGCGGCAAAAGGCAGCATACTTACGACACGGCTGCCTTTCAAGCGTGAAAGAGAGTCAAATACAGCAAGGAGGCATGAGGGGGTTTGTTAGCAGGCGCGTTATGTGTGGGTTGAAATAACGCGCTGCTCATTCATTATCGAAACATGCCTCATTTTGATTGTTGTTACAAACTGGCGCTTGATGAAGGAAAACAAAAGTTTTGAATAATTTTGTTATTATTTTCTTTTGTGAATTTTGCATGAAATTAAGTATATTCGTTCGTTTGTTCGTATTCATTTTGTTTCGTCATTCTTTTTGTACTTTAAATTTTGTTTAATTTTGATTCATAAGTTTACTTTAGGCTTTATGAATATTACATATTTTTTTTTATGAATTATAAATTTTAATTATGCTTTAAGGTCACAGGCAGTCATGCTATAGATATGCTTAAAGCATCTTGTGCGACTTACTGGCAGCGTTGTTACTTTTGTAAAAAAATCATGACTTAATTGAACAATGTCGCCGCAAAGCAAAGTTTACGAGCTATAAATGAGCTCACGCCCTGTGGCGATACTTGAGCTGGCTTCTGTGTTGTTCTCCTCTTTGCTTGCTTTCATTTCTGTTACTCAAAGGCCTCAAGGCAAACAGTAAGCTGAAAAGAGTCGAAACCGACGCAATGGTCTTGTATGGCAAAAAAAGTCAAAGGCGCACGTTGTACAGGCAAAGGCTTTGGTAAAACAGGTCAAGCAACGGGCGAAAAGTTGCCAGCAAAAACGAAGAACAATAAAGTTTAATGAATAACAATTTCGAGAAGTTGTACAAAGTAAGTAAGCTGGCATGTTGGCAATGAGGCAATGAGGCGTACGATGCCACTTGCAAATCCCTTAAAACGCTAAAAAATACAACAACAACAACATCGCCACAGGAAATGAAAATATGTTGACGGAAATGAGCATTGACGCTCATTGGTAAAAGCGTCAACGCCCTACGCATGTTTGCTTCGCTTTGGTTTTCTTGAATTTCCGTTCCACTCTCTCTGTACATCTGTCTATCTGTCTGTCTATCTGCCTGTCTGTCTGTCTGCCTGTCTATTTGACTGACGGTCTTGTTACATATTTGCTTGCCAAGAGGCTTTAATTTAAGTTCCTCAGTGGTGACCCTTTAATAACATAAAACAAAAGAAACATGCAGAATACAGAAAAGATATGCAAACAAATAAATATTGCAAACAATTTGTAACTTTTCTCGTTCTCATTTGAAATACAATACAAGCACAAATATTTATTTACGCTCGTACACTGGCACACTCACACAAACACACACTTGGGTGCTGCAAAAGGCGCGCTAACAAAATAAATTATCATCAATCGCAGTGGGCAACGCTGCGTTTGTCGGCAGCGCGCTTACAATTTCAAATAACCACATTCCCAAGTGGTGCCGAGTTCATCTGGCCGCCGCACTGCAGCGACGCGTGCCGACTGAAATGCGAGTGAAGCTGCTGGCGGCGCAAGCGAGATAGCAAGCATACCTCGAACGACTTTGCCAAAGAGGTAATGTGCAATTAATTAAATCAAGGATCATTAGGCTTCGGTTAGCGCGTTTTGGCTTTGCGGCAACGGAAATGCAATTTGAATTCGCTCATGTTGAGCGTTGCCGAGGACATGGCGGTGAGGTTCGATAAGCATGGCTTTAATTATGCGTTTCTAACATGTCTAAGACGCTCTTAATACATACTACATGTGCTTGACCTTAAACTTTAAGCTTAGAATAAGTTCGCTGTTGGATAATTAAATTGATTTGAATTAAAAAATATGCATGAGTAAAACTTGAGCTTTACAACAAATTCTGCAATTTAATTAAAAATACTCAACAGTGTTTTATCGCTTTGAAATGAAGCTCAAATGCGTTTCCCCTTTATAAGGAAAATACAAAAAAAAATGAAAAATGAATTATTTTCGTTCCTAAATTCATTCGCTTCAAGGATCAGAGAATTCATGACTGTTCTGTATTTCTAATGTTACACAGCTCTGCGCAAAGTTTGCAGGCATGGCGGCGCGTGTAAATGATTTCTTGCAATTTAGCAAAGCGTCAAGGATACGGAGCCAGACCAGACCGTTTGGCTGTGTGCCAAAAAGCGCATTTTCTACAATTTGTGCGTCTCCTTGCCGCTGCTTGCAGGAGCATATCTGTTTTTATTATTTTTTTCCGTTTTGTTTCTTTTTAATATTCTTTTTTCTCAATGCACATCACACATGCTTGCCTGCTTGTGCACTCAAGGAACAATGCCTTCCAGTATGTTGTACCTTGTATCTAAGCAACTGTCAGCATTGGCTCATCACTGTTGGTGCGACACTCGTTTGCTGAATACGAACAAACGCGTACTGTACTACAATACATGTTCTTACTGAAAACTCATTTTTCGACGCGCTTAGTTCAGGTACAAATTTGAAAGTTTTTGTTCGTCATATTTGCATAGGAAAATATACTTGGCAACTGTTTTGCATATACACGAAAGTTTTCTTTTTGATTGTTACATTTTGGCACAGTAATTTTGTACTTTTTTTTGTGAAAAAGTCTTTCGAAAGCATTAAGCAAATCTTCTGTTTCTGATGCAAAGCTTAATAAAAGGTAAATTCATTTGAATAAAAAATACAAAAAACAAAATTTAGGAAAAATTAGTATATAAAAACGAATACTTTTTTGTTTCAAATTCATGACAAGTGAAAATTCGTTATTAGCGCTACCTAATAGAATCATGAAAAAAATAAAAAAAAATAACCATAAAGTGCAAATTTCTTGTTGTTTCATTATAGACACAAAAACCAAAGCAATAAACTTTTTGATTTGCCACAACAGTTGGGCAACGCCTTGCGCTTGAGGCGCAGACGTGTCGGTCGGCTGAGCAGTTGACGTCGTTTGCCAACGCAAACGGACATTACAATTTTCAATTTTTAATTTGCTAATTTTTCAAACATTTTCATTAAAAAAAAAAACAAAAAAAAATGCTTAATATCGAACACATAAAGAAGGAGTAGCTACCTTAGTTGATGGCCGGCGCTTGAATGGCACCCGTGCATGACTCCTTGTTTACCAGCGTGCCTGCAGGCGCCTTGACCTTTCCATCCAGCAAACTCAAATCATTGAAATTTACACAATTTTCCACTATTTTGCTGGACGTTGTTGCAGTAATTAAGGTGGCTGGAGCACAATCACCAGCATCAGCACCATCCTCAGCCACAACGCTCTCGCTCTCGTCATTGTAGTAGGCAACAGAAACGGCAGCATCGAAGCTATGTTCTTGTTGTTGCTGTTGCTGCTGTTGGTGGCACTGTGTTGGTGTCACTTCGTTTTGTGCACAAGCATCCACTTCGTCGTCTACGCGCTGCATCGTTGCATTGCAGCCGTCACAGTCGAACTGTCCATCGTTGCAGTTGTAGCCTTGCCAATTGTCCGCACACTCGTAGCAGTTTTCAACGCTGTCATCAAGCTCATTAGCATTCGCATGCATAGACATCAACATGGCCATATTTGTCATTTGGCCATTGACAAGTATAATGTTATCGCCATTATCGCCAAACTCATCATCCATGAAAGAGTGATCCGAACTATCCGAATCATCGCAGTCAAAGTAGCCGCTCTGTATGCATTAAAAAATTGTTAAGGTTTTTTCCATTTATCTTATGCTACTTTATTATTAAATTTGTATAAATTTACCTGACAATCAAGACAGCGACAGTTATCACATAGGGTGCAGCTTAGGCCAAGTATATCGGCCGCTTCCTTGTAAAGTTCGTAACTTGATTTCTGTGTTTGTTTAAATTTCGTTTGTTTATTTTGTTGCTGTTGGTTTTGCTGGTCTTGATTGTTGCTATCATTATTCACGCTCCAATTGTTCAATTTATTTTGACGCACATCGCCATGACCAACGCCACCCGCACAGCCGCCGTCCTCGCCATCGTCTTGGCCATCCGCATGGTTCTTATTGTTTAGCCATTCGCTACGCTTCGCTAACGCATTCATAGTTGACTGCTGCACACTTGAATTGCCAGCAAATGATGCTGTTGCCGCATTGTTGGACTTGCCTGCCCTAATGCTGCTGTTGAATATAGAGTAAATAAAATTTTATTGCGTTCGCAACTTAATTTAAGCACTGCTTTAGTTATTGTCTTGGGTTGAATTTGACCTAAGATAAATGCAAAAATAAGCAAAAATCACTCAAATTTCAATTTAAGCGAAATTGTGTAAGCAAGAAATTGTTTGCAAAGAACACTGTTTAAATTATTATTGCATACTTTAAGGTACATATTTTCAAATTGTCTTTTTTCTTCATTTATTTTTTAATTATTCTGTTATAATAAAAAATTTGAATTCCATACAAAAGTTGTTGCGACAAAGTATTCTAACTCAATTCAATCAACACTTCATGTAATATTTCCACACATTAAAAGTCATCAAAATTTCACAAGCAAAAAGACTTGAATAAAAATTGTTATGTAAAAAGTGTTGCCAAAACTTTTAAAATATGTCAAAAGTATTTCCAGCTGGACGTGATGAAGTCACGCGTAAGTTGTGGAATCCGTGAAACAGTTCTGTTGTGAACGCTTTTATTGTTATTTAGCAGCATTGACGTCATAGCAGCCGACAAACTTTGTCAACGCTGAGCAAAATGTACAAGCGATGATTTAAAAATGCATTTCGTTATTATTATTTATGAAGTAAAAAAAGTTGCTAATTAAAAACCTGCAATGTGTTAATAAATCAAGTATAGCACGGCACTTTAAATGTTGCGATTTGTGAGTTTTAATTAATGAATTTTATGCCAATTTATGGAAGAAAACAAAAAAAATCTGTGCTTTCATACAAGTTGCAAGCGGAAACAAAGAAACAAGCTGACGGAGGAGCCAACATTTGCCAACAGCGGAAGTGGCAGACGAGACAAAGTGAAACGGCAAAGTTATTATGCGAAAACTTTGACATAATTATTACAAAAGTACAGCCAAACTATGCAGGTACTAGGGCGGACGACAAGGCTGTAATGACATAGTGTTTTTTCTTTTTTTTTTGTTCTTAAGAAAGAGAAAGTTTGCTGGCCGAGTTGAGTTGGGTGTTGGCGTTGGCGTCGGCGTTGGTTGTGGTATGAGTGAGCAAAATGGTTGTTACGCCTATGAAGAAAGTTGCTTGCAACGCCTTTGCATTGCTGATGAGCACACTGAAAGTTTTCACACTTAAAGTGTGTCTGTTTGTGTGTGTGTGTGTGTGTTTGTGTGTATGCGTCGTTGTATAAAACTTATCGCAAGTAGAACAAACTTTACGCTTCACTTTCAAGTCTTGAATCTATGTAAGTTGTTGGTGGCACGAGTCTGTTCTGGTGCATGTATCTGTAGGCGAGTGCGCTATTTTCATAAATGCCAACGCCAACAATTTAAATAGCTATTGAAATACGATTATTACATTTCAATATGCGAAGTTGGCTGCCGTGCGTGGGGAACTTAGTATATATGTGTGCATGCGAGTGTGTGTGTGAATAAGTAAAGGCACTAAAACAAGGACTAAAATTCTAACGAGCAGACATCTGATATGTCAGAAAATAACTACACGACGTGGCCATTAAAGCTCGCTGGCATTGCTGCCTATCAATTTGGCCAAATGCTCGCTTGAAACTAATTCTGTTGACGCCTCTCGTCAATAAGCGAGTGAATATCATTTTCACTTCGTTAGTTCATGTACTCTTTTATGTGCTTATTATTTATGCATTAAAGAAGACCTTGAAAACGGGTTTAAGTTTTTGTCTTATTTGTCTTTCTTTAAGTAAATGTTTAGGCCAAAATACTGTGGTATAAAATAAATATAGAAAAGTATACGTACTTAGGGAATTTAAAAATCGAGCAAATCTTACACGAATGTCTTTCTTTTAGTAATTAGAATAGAAGGAGGGCAGTGAGAACCCATAAAGTATTATACAGTACATACATATATATTTTCTTGATCAAGTCGAAAATACAAGTTGGTATTGATATATGTCCATCTGGTTGGCCGTCCGTCCGTATTCATCAATGGTTTATGGAAACTAGAAGAGCTGTCTGCTATAGGCAGAAATTTTGAGGGAAAGCTCTTGAGGTTCGGTAGCAATTTAAGTTTGAAAGGTTTTGAGCCATGGCCACGCCTTCCCGCCCAATCAGTATCACCCATTTTCTAAACATCAGAAGCGATAAAAACATGGTAGACTCATACCACAATTTTTGCCCTTTCCCTATTATTGCCCCCTTAAAATGTATTTTTCTTAAATTTGCTATGTCTCTCAAGCGATGAAAGGTACAAACTTAAAATTGTTTTCCCTCAAAGCCCACCAAACTCAAATTTTACATATATTCCAAATTTTTTGACAGATCTTTTTGATATTTTGAACAGTATTTGAATGGCCGAAGCCACTAAAGTGATTTCATTTGGTGCATGGCACCGCCTTCCGTGAGTATAATACCGTGAGAGTGTATAATATAGCACAAAGTTCTTTTTAAAACACAGCGCTAATTTTCCAATTTGACAGACTGACTCTTAGTTTAACAAATACAACTCATTGTTGACGGCACAGCAATAAAAAAAAGTAATGTCTTCATAAAAGATGCAATATTATTTTACTCTAAGCGCTGTTCGTTGTTTCATCATAGTTTGTCGCAAATAATAGTGAGGAAAGTGAAAATAACTTGAAGCATTTTATGGATTCTTCACCCAGTGCCACTTACTCCCTTCTGAATAGAGACTTCACTACAAAAATGCGGCGATAGTCTTTAGATTTTTTATGCATGACGGCATTATTTTACATAACAAGCATAATAAGTTAACATTGTGCATTTATCAGCTAAGGACAAACAGACAGACAAACTTACCTGACATGCTGCTGTTGTTGTTGTTGTGGTTGTTGTTGGCTTTGCTGCTGTGAGTTTCCGCTGCCATAGATAGTTTCGCTACTGTTGTCATCATTTCTACGCCATTTCTCTTCTTCAAGAAATTTGAGAAACTTTGTCTTCTTGGCAATAAGCGTTGATTTGACGTTAGTACATTTTTTCTTATTGGCCACAGCGCTGCCAACGCCGCCAACACCGCCAACGTTGAGCGCAACTCGAGCGCCAAACAATGCACCTGCATCTCTCTGCATAACCCGTTCTGTTGCTGGCATGCAGTTATGTGTGCCTTTGTTATTGTTGTTGTTATTGTTATTATTGTTGCTGCTGCCGTTGCTGCTGTTGTTGGTAGTGGTGGTGTACTTGTCATAGTAGCTGGTAAAATTGTTTTGGCTCCTGTGGCTGACATTTTGGTTGGCATGACAGGCGCTTATATTGTTACTGCCGCTGCCACCGCTGCCACCGCTGAGATTACTGCTACAATTGAACAATTTCTGCAGTGCGCTTGTTGCCGGTGAACACATTGCGGCTGACATTGATGTAGCGACCGGATTGCCGCAACCGTTTGCCTCTGACGTTATTGCTGTTGGCCTTGCTAAGCCACTGGCGCTGACACTGTTACCCAAACTTTTTAATTTATGTTGAAAGTTGCAAGAAATATTAGAACAGCTGCTGGCATCGATGTTTCTGACGCGACTCGTTTCGATTTGATTGAATGGCGTAAATTTCTGTTTGTAGGATCAAATCAAATTGCGGTCAGTTTAAAATCAAATTGCACAAAATTTTAATCAAACATAGAGAGAAAATGCCGGTCTGAGAACAGCGCAGATTGTACTTGAATCAACAGCGAATTTTAATTTTTATTCGTTTAAATGTTCGTGGAGTATGTAAGATACTCACTCTGAAACCGATGTACCTTTTTGAGTGAATATCAATGAAAATTGTACTTGTGGCTGTATTGCCACTATTGTACACTATTCACACATACATTGTAACGCGAAAAGCCCCTAAAACGTTTTGTGTACAGTGTACTCACTGTACAGTGCATGAGATTGTTTGAAAACCTGTGAGTTAAAGATAAATTGAGAACAACTTTGGCAAGCTATTATTCTGCCACACTTTTCTCATTTCACTTACACTGTACTTATTTGGTGTAATCTAAACTATGAATGACTCTAAACCGTAGCGTTCACTGAGAGTGAGTACAGTAAAGATAGGTAGTTTCTCTCTTTGGCTTGCATGAGTGCACTGTACAGCGATAGAAAAGCACACTATGAGGCTCAGATTCCTTTGACACCAGACTTTTAATGTTTATTATAATATATAAAAATTATGGCTAATCACCAATTTAATTATAATATTTTATTATACACATTATGTCAATTACGTTATGTTAAATTAACAAACAAAAAAAATATAAAATTAAATTAGTTATTATTTGTTTAAACCACACTATTATAAAACGGATGGCCCGCCGTAGTCATACAAATAGTATAGTAGTTTTAGTAGTAGTTTATTTACCAAAACTTGTAACCAAAAGTGACCTCGAGCCTGCTTTTCTCATCTGATTAATTATTATTGAATTAATCAAAAATAGTTTGCTGAACTTCAATAGGTCTTAATTCAAGAACAATGACAACTTATTTCAAGAACGAAATGGTCTCGCATTAAGTTGTATTGCTTGGCTGAAAATGTACCAAAGCAAACTTGATTAAAAATTTGTTATACTTAAAAATTGGTGCTTCGATCCGGAATATTTTACTTGATTTGACAACATTCGTGTTTGATCTTGGATTTTTCTCTCTGTACATATGCTTAAAGTTTTTACCTGATAAGAATTGTAGTTGGCATCGAGCACATAAACTGAGTTTTGATTGTTGGATTGAAAAAGCATGTCGTCCATTTTGTGCTCTAAAATTGCATGAAAAATATAAATAAATGAATTGTGTAATCTTATTGTAAGCAATCAATGATGTGCAGAGGCTGTTAAAGCATATTGAATGAACAATTATTATGTGTCTGTCTGTCTCTCTGTCCTATTTGTAAGGACCAGCATTGATGAATGCCGTTGTGTGGTGCCGTTATGCTGAGCACTTTCGACCGACACTTTTGTTCAACTCGACAACTCAACGTGGTGTAATACGGCTACACAATTTGTGGTCTTAGTCAAAGTGAATTCTAATTGAGCTTCAGTCTTGTTGCATGTATGCGGTTTATGCATAATTGCCGGAATACATGCTTTCGATTTGATTGCATAAACGTAAGTGAGCGGTTCGATTCAATGACTTAAGCAGCTTAACTTGTTAACATTGATTGCATAATAACAGCTTTGAAGATGTTTTCATTGTCTGCTTCTTCTTGATGTTGTTTCATTAACAGTTTCATGTCTGTACACTTAAATGTATTTAAAGTCATCATAATTTCATAAAATGAAATTATGGCAAATAAAATGAAAAAAAAAAGTGCTTACCACGTTTGCTTTCAATAAATTCGGTTTCATAAAATTCCAAAGAATTTTTGCTTCTTGCACTTTGACCTTTCAATTCCACAATATTCTGTTGTTGTATTGGTAGTGTTGATTGCTCTTCAAATAGTTGTTGTTGCACAGTTTGAAATTGGTTCTGTTGAAGTTGGCGAGTATGGAAATTATTTTGCTGTCGTTGTTGTTGTTGTTGTGGTTGTAACTGTTGGTTTTGTTGATAATCAAAGTTGCAATTACTGTACAAGTTCAATTGAAGCGGAAGTTTATTCGTTTGAAAAGAATGTGGCTCCTGTAAACAAGTCTTATTATTGCTGACGCTTCCACCGTAGCCAAAGACTTTGTTATTCTTGTTGTTGTTGCTGTTGTTCTGCCTTTGTGTATTGGAGCTAAACCAGCTCGTTATCCATAAGGATTGAAAACCTACAGAGAGAAAGAAAATAAAATAAATAAATAACAAAAACGTACAACAAGAGAAAGTGAGAAATAAACAAGCGTTGCAAGTAAAAAACATGAATGAAAAATAAGCAAATTGTGGTAATGAAATGTTTTCTCTTTTTATTTTTGCATTTATTATTTTTTTTTTTTTTGCTTTTGTTTGTATTGTAATCGAGTTTCCGCTCGTGTTGTTTTTGTTACCTATTGTTGTTCATTTTTTTTGCTTGTTATCTGTTCAGTTTATACTAAGATAAACTTGTATATGATTTAAAAAAAAAACATGTTCATACAAATTCAAAGTAAGTTCAACGAGTTTTTTTATCCGTTTATTAGTGCTGTTGTGGTTGTCTTGTAATGTGTTGTATGAGTGTTCATTAAAAGATGTTTAAGCTTGGTTGTTCTTGCTGTTGTTGTTGTTGTTGTTTGTCTATTGTACATTGTTGGCATTGCACGGTTATCTTTGCGGCCGTTTGCAGGCGCGATGAAAGCATGTTGCACATTATTGTGTTCATACTTTCGTACAATGCCAGTAAAAATAATCCCTTCACATTCGCGCGTTCTATGAAGTTTATTGTTAAGCATTCTCTTGGAAAATATTCGACGCTTTTGCGTTCGTTGTTATTTAGCATCAAAGCATTTTTGTGACGCATAACATGGCGTATGAGTGATATATGTGACAGGACCGTTGCTTGAGGATTATATCCGCGCTGGCAATGAGCGATAAAGCTTAAGTCCTTTAAATGCAATTAATAAAATTATGCCCGAAACAAACGCACATTTGATATTCTCAACTCATATATGAATTAAATCAAATTCATTTTGCAGAAAATGAAAATTGTAAAAATGTTGTTTATGAAACAATTTATATTATTTTGAAATTCAGCAATGTTGCCACAAAAATAAATCTGTACAAAAATGTGCAAAAGGACACACCGACGCACACACAATTATTCAGTCACGCATACATAAACATTGACCCTATTTATCAAAATGTCAAAGGAGCACAAAAATTCAAAAATCCAGAAAAAAAAAAGGGAGAAAAAATAAAAAATCTGAAAATATCATGCGCTGTCATTCATGGGTGAAAACAAATCGTACAGTTGTCAAAACAGTCAGCAAGTGCCAGCCAGAACAACATATACAAAAGAAAAAGAAAAAAAATGCAGAAACCGAAGACAACAACAGCAGCAACAACAACAGCAGCAACAGCAGCAACAACAACAGCAACAGCAGCAACAACAAGCGAATGTCAGTTACGCTGTCGCCTCATTGCCATTGTCGTCATCACTCAGTCAGATCAACCAGCATAGATTGGAGCACCATGTCGTCTCTGTGTGTGCGTGTGTGTGTGTGTGTGTCGTAGCCGACCATACACAACACTGTGAAATCGGACGACCAAAACTAATAAAAAGCTTCGTTGAGCTTATGCACGGAAAATAAATAAAAAACATCAGAAAAGTAGGCTTTGTATGACACACTCACACACACTCACACACACTCACACACACTCACACACACACACCCACATACATGCATAAGCAATCAGACAGACTGTTAGGCGGGCATTTAAAATAAAAAGCAATGCTGAAAAAGGCATAGTTTGTAAAACGAATAGTATATCCCTAAGTGTGCTAGTTGACGAGTGAGTAGGCGTGTGGTTAAATGTATGTCTGTGTGCGTGCGTGTTGTCTGAGCGTATGAGATTGCACAACGACAATGTCGACGGCAGCGACGATGTTGAGCATTTTAATGAGTGGCAATAAAACAAAAGTGACAGGTGACACATCAAACAATTTACACATTATAATTGTTGACATGTTAGGCTATGCATGAACACACGCACACACGCACACACATGCACGATGGTACAGGCAACGACATTAACGGAAGCGGAAAGAACGGCAGCATCATGAACAACGCCAACCGAACGAACGAGCGAACAAATGAACACATGCCACGACAAAATGATGCTTATCATTTTTTAAAATAACCTCATTGTCCCTTCGGCATGCACGCCTACACGATGGCTGGGTGCGTGTGTGTGTGTATGTGTGTGAGTGTGTTGAGCCATGCTAATAATAAAAGTTGCTTTTATACATACATACATACATATAAGGCTGTGCATTTTGTGGCGAACGGTCAAGCAAAGCTGCTGTGCCGAGCCGAAGCATATTTGTCATAATCAGCGCTTAGTCTGCTCATAAATTTAACTGAGCGTCGGCATTTGTGGCATAAAATGAACGAAGAAGTGAAAAACAAAATAAAACAAAAAACACATCGAAACTTATCTCACACTTGGCAGTCGCCGTGACCGTGCTTTCATTGGCATGTAACACGAGTCGTGTCTGTGTCCTTACTTATGTGTGTATGTGTGTGTGTGTGTTTATAATATTATTGGCGTTTGCGTATTTTTAGGTGGCGTAGCATAAAATGAGCGTACATTTGGTTTGTCCATGCATACATTTGACCATCATAAATTTTATGTGCAAATAAAATGAAATAGCAAAAAAAAAATAAAAAAAAGATGGCGAAAAATAAATGTTAAAAATAAAAGAGCATTTTTGCCAAAATGCCTAAATAAATAGAAAGGTCACGTTCAGTTTGGTCAATTCGTTCGTTTCGTTCCGTCTCGTTCTTTGCACATTCTGTCCAGGTGAGCCACATAAGCCATCGGGACCCAACAGCAAAAAGCCTTTAAATTTTTTATAATTTGCAACTGTTTGTTTTTTCCACAAAACAGACGCGTTGGAGTGTGCGTGTGTGTATGTGTGTTAGTGTGTCTGTGTGCTGAAACGTTTTTAATTTATTTCATAATTGCTTTCGGATTTTATGGCGAATTTTGTTTCGCTGCGCTCAGTTGTGCATACCAAATACCAACAACAACATGCATTGCGCAATAAATTCGCCAAAAAACACGTTTTTTTTAAGCCAATCTTCTCAAATAAATATTGAACATAAGCCTTTCACTTGTGCCGACATGGCACAAATAAGAAGTATCATAAATTATTTTTTATTTTTCCTCTGCCGCTTTTTTGTTGCTTTGTTCTTGTGTTATTTTTTGCTTGTGTGTGTGTGTGTGTGTGTGCGCGCTTTCATTTGGCGATTATCATATATTTTCTTTTGACATTCCAATAAACACTTTTTCAAAGTAGATTTCGTTGAGTGTTCTCACATGAAATTGGCTTCCACGAGAATTTGTCGCAATTTTATTGCGCCGGCATTTTGTTATTGAACAAGCACAAGAGTTATTTGATTGGCAATGCTAAAGCGCTTTAAAGTAAAATAACTTTACTCAAATTTAAACAAAATTGAAAATAAAATACATCATTTTAGTTGATAAATTGCAAAATGCTTATTTATTTATTGAATTGTTATGTGTTAAAGACACTTCAATAATTGAATAAATAAATAATAAATGATATTACTACAAAGCACATTACATTGTGCAGACACATCTGTACTGAAAACATAAGATAAATGTTCAACTGAATTGTGCATGTCGCCCAAAGAGCCGCCAGTCATTTATGCACCAAGAAAACTAACTACTTCGTGGTTCAGTGAGCTATCAAAGTAAATATTTTCATAACTTTCCATTCAAATAATTGAAAATTGCAAAATACCTAGCAAAATAAAGCAAGAGCGTTCAAATATTATATTTTACTTAATAGTAGAATAACAAATTGTTAGTGGCAAAAGTAACTTGTGGTCTTCTACATGGTGTGAGCATCTGTCAAATTGTCTGTGCAACTTGCGGCATAAGTAATATTAATGCAATTACTATTTGAATGAAGCGTTCTCAATTTTGCTAAGTTTATACAAACAATTTAACGCCTTTGAGAATGGAATTCAATTCGTATGCAACGCAGACATTTTACATTTATAATAATGTGTTTGGCTTTTTGTTTAGTTGACAGATGCTGTATTCGTTCATTGAGCCATTAGGCATTAAAATGCCAGCATTAGCATCATTATAATACATTTAAAGTCAGTCGATTTGAATGCAGACTGAAGTATCTTCTATCGTTGAACACTAAAGTTCAAATTTGGCTTTCAAGTTTATACACTTGAATTGAAAATTTTATTGGAAGCATCGAAATGACAAAGGACGCTTAGCAGCAACAGTAGCAGCGCTTTTGTGAGACCATTTCAAGTTTGATCCACGAACCGGAATGACCTCAAATAAAGGAACAAGACAGTCAAAGACGCATAACTTGATAGAATTTTTGGTAACGTTCCAAAGTGAATGCCATTTTGCTTGCGTTTCTGTTTGTGTTTGTGTTTGTGTTTGCGTGTGAATGTGTGTGTGTGTGCGTGGGTCAGGATATTGTTTTGCCAACGCTGTGTGGGTGTGTGTGTGTGTGGGTGTCTATTGTTCGTTTCGAGCAGATATCATTTGATGCCATGACTTCACTGCGTTTATTGTAGTCAGCAGGCAACAAATATTTGCTTAACAATAAGGTATTCTCAAGGATGCCATACTTCTAAATTACTTGTGATTACTTTGCATTTTTGTGTTTGAAGGTTTTCTCTTTTCTTGGAATGCTTAGTGCATTCGCTTTTGCTTTCAACTTAATTATTAAGCAAGATTTTTACTAGAAGAAATTCAATTAAGAAACTGTACTGTTTTAAATGCCCTTGCATCCGTTTTGAGCGTATGTGTCTTTGAGGGGTAACCATGGATGAAAGAGGTATTTCGTAATTCGTGGTATACAGTTTTGAAGAGGTGTAATTACTAATTAGTCTGCAAACAAATCACAAGTCCGTACTTTTAATAGTTTTGGAGATATAGCAATTTAAAAGAAAACACTTTTTTGTAGAGCAACACTTGCTGAGTCTACATGTCTCTATCGCTTCTGGTGTTCGAGTTGTAGCCTTTTTAAAAAGTGAGCGGTGCTGCTTGCGCGGGAATGAGTGGTTGTGATACGAAACCGTTCAAACCGGATCTGCTGCCGAGCATCACAAGTCTCTCCTCAAAATTTCAAGTCTTTATCACTTATAGTTTCCGAGAACCATTGGCGGTGTCGGACGGAAAGACGGATGGACATCGCACAATCAATTTTTCTTATCGTCATGATCAAGTATATATGCTTACAGGGTACAAGGAAAAAACTGTACCGTGGCTACGCTAATGTCTAATAATCACAGGGACCTTACGCCACTGTGCAGATATGAATGTTCCTGACAGACAGCCTCATGCTGAGCTAGCATATTGTACCGGAAACCAAGTCAAGTACTGGAGCAACATTAGTACTTAGCACCACTAGCGACTTCACCGCATAAGAACTTCTCTTTTAACATTCTATTCGCGACACTAGCCTGCGACGGTAACGAACATTAAAGACCCTTCTAAGAGATACTAGCCCGCATAGGAGAATTAAGCAAAACATAACCGTGTCCTTTCAGTACCAAATTAAATTGCCATGTACTGCGAAATGTAATTAGAAAAATTTTAAAGTCATTAATTAACATCTTTGAGTTCTGAGTGAATTAATTGAAAAAAAATGTCACGCTCTCGAATTTATTTTAGTTTAATTTAGTTATATTTTAGTTTTAGTATGCTTTAACTTGTTTTGCAGTTCTTGGTACAATTTACAGATATTTTGGCAAACATGCTTTTCAAAGGTTCTTCATATACTTTTACTACTATTTTCTATTTATCTGATTTTGTTTTTTATCTTTTGTGTTGCCACACCCACTCAATATACGCAAAATGCAACGAAAACGTTGTCATTTGTTAAATACGTGATTTGATTACTCAAGTTACATTGAAGTGCAAAACTTTGCACAAGCCAAAACTTGTGAATAAACTTAACAAGATTTCATTAGCAAAGGACAGCGCTATGACGCAATTTTGTGTACTCTGTGTGCATGTGTTCTATATTCTAGTCTATGCTACTCTACGCTACTTTACTTTACTTTACTCTAGTCAACTCAACTGAACTCTTAGCGTCTGCTTGAGTCAATCGTGCTCACATCTGATAACTGTGCCGCCTATTTTGTGGATGCCACAACGCTCGTACGCATTCACACTCATACACGCATTCGCTTCTGCCCATGTTCGTTAAGTCCTTTATAATAAATAGTTGAGTCACTTAAGGGGATTAATGTTGAAATTAGTTTATTCCGACGAGATTAAACATGACATTCCAGATGCGTCGCGTATGCGTCATGAAGCGAAACGTTGTTTGTTTGATGTCTGAGTACTTATTGAGAGTTACTTAGTTTCTATGTAAGCATTTTGTTTCATATCAAAGTTGTATGCACAAAAGAAGTTCGTTCCCATGAGTATGAATGACATTTATAATGTTTTCTTTTGTTGAAATGATAAAATAAACCATGACTTGAACATAGTATAGTTTTTCTTTGAATAGATAATAAATTAGATTTTCAAGAAAATGAAATCTGTGCAAAAATTTATGTTAATAATTTTAAGTTAAAATTAAACCAAAATTCAACATGGGAATTGCGTAGTATAATTACAACATTTAAAGCATGATGCATACTGTTTCTCATATAAAACGATATGTAAATGTTTTCAGTAAAAACATATTGGTGTTTCACCAAATCACAGGGAATGACCTTTTTGGCCATCCAAAGGCGGTATGTTGGTATGTTGCATAATAAGCGATGGTGTTGCAACAAATAGTGGACAAATGACAAACCAAAGCGTATGAATTCCACGTCGATCCGTAGAAATTGTTTTTATGTGCAGCAAACTTAATATCGAAGCTGATGTGCTTTCAAAAATTCGAACTTTAGTTTGACTAAAGCTTTTCGATGACGCAATGTCATTCGAGCAAATCAGCTTTCATGAGCGATCATGCAAACGATCAGCAAGAAATTGAACTTTCCACAGTGGGACTTAAATCGTTGACTTGTACATTGATAGGCGAGTCATACCACTCCCCCATATGTTTGTAATTTGTGCAACACTGAATATTTTCATTAATTAGTATTTTTATGGAGCACAAATTCACTGTCAAAGCTTTTTTGTAATTTAGAGGCAGCGAATTGTGATCGTAATCATTTTAGTATAAATTGTTTGTTGCTATTGAAGCATGGCATATCTTGAAGTGTTGGTTTTGTGTATTTTAATATTTTTTCTGTTCTACAAATGGTCAACGGCAACATTCAATACATTCAAGCAGCGCGGCATCGTCCATGAGCCGCCGTGGCCCTTGTTGGGCAATGTTAGACTGGATGTGCTATTCAATAGAACCTCATCGTTTAGTGCATCTATTGAGCAATATATGAAATTTCAAGAGAGGTTTTTATAAATATAAAACAACACAATAAAAATATATTTCTATTAATTAACCTCAATGACATGTAGCAAAGTTGTCGGCGTCTACAATATGCGTAAGCCGGTGTTGTTTTTGCGTGATCTCGAATTGATTAAACAAATTGGCATTAAATACTTCGAGCACTTTTCAAATCACCACTCCATTTTGCCGGACAGCAGCGAAAAGTTTCTCACAAAAAGTCTTATAGCGCTCAAGGATCGCAAATGGAGGAAGATGCGCAACACGCTCACGCCCACTTTCACGGGCAGCAAAATGCGTTTGATGTATGAGCTCATTAATGCTTGCAGCGTTGAGGCGGTTGAGTACATTGCAGCGGAGGTCGAACGCAATGCGCCTAAGGGGATTGTGGATCTTGAAATGAAGGATTATTTCACACGTTTCACAAACGACGTCATTGCCTCGGCGGCATTTGGCATAAATGTGAACTCATTTAAGGACAAAGACAATGATTTCTTTACGATTGGAAAATCGGTAACGAACTTTTCGGGCTTTGCAATTGTAAAAATGATATTACTTTTTACGATGCCGAAAGTAATGAAGGTAAGTAATAAAAACATCAAATTTTGAGAAGTCTAATATGGTAAGTTTTATTTTTAATTTAGGTTCTAGGTATTAGATTATTCGATGAGGAGAAAACGAATTATTTTAATAAGTTGGTAATAGAAGCAATGAAGTATCGTGAGCAGCACAACATCATACGACCCGATATGATACATTTGCTGATGGAGGAGAAACGCGACGCATCAGCTGAGACAGACGACGCTGAGTTGCACTTCGATGATGATGATTACTTGGCACAATGTCTGCTCTTTTTCTTTGCCGGCTTTGAGACTGTCTCAACGTGCTTGTGCTTCACCACATATGAGCTGCTCATGAATTCGGAAGTGCAAGACGAACTTTACCAAGAAATTCTGGCGATGGAAGAACAACTCAATGGCAAACCACTGAACTATGATGCACTTATGCAAATGAAGTATATGGACATGGTTGTATCGGAATCGTTGCGAAAATGGCCGCCGGCCTTTGCTACCGATCGTGTTTGCTCAGCGGATGTCGACTTGAAGGACGAAGCCGGCAACGTGATTTTGTCAATGAAAAAGGATGATATGATATTCATACCAATTATTGGCCTCCATCATGATCCAGCGAATTTCCCCGAACCGTTCATCTTCCGGCCGGAACGATTTTCGGAGCAAAATAGAAATGAAATCAAACCACTTACCTTTCTACCATTTGGCATAGGGCCAAGAAATTGCATTGGTATGTGTAAAGCAGAAAGATATGCATAAATATTAAGTTACATAACACAATTTTGGTTTATTTAGGAAACCGATTGGCACTTATGGAAGTCAAATCGGTCATTTACCATTTACTGTTACATTTTCGACTTGAGCCCACTCAGAAAACTGTTGTTAATATGGCGGAGAGCATCAGAGGATTTCATATGCAACCAAAGGAACTTTTCTGGACTAAATGCGTGCCGAGATGAAGTCAAATATGAAACTATTCATAATAAGACTCAAGAATCAAACAATTTGTGCTCCAAACAACACGATGACGCATTTGACACAATTTAATTTTAAACTGTAAAAGTGTAAAATTATTCATTGATAAAACAAATCACATAAATTTAATTATTGTTGCATATTATTGGAAAATGAGTACAGGTTTGCAATGTGCGACAAACAATTTCGAAAGTTCAACAAGTTATTGCAAAAGCTGTTTATGATTTCTTGTTGTTTGTTTAACAAAGCTAAAAATAATCAAGTGCGGCGTTTGATAAAAGTCGCAGCGTTGCGCTAAGCGTTTGCTCCCTTTGCTCATATTCATGTCATGTTCTAGACGCCGAACGCATTCGTTTGTGCTTCGCTGTTGTAATCGGCCGTAGCTTTTGTATATCAATAATCTACGCAATTTGTTTGATTTCAGTAGAGTGTTTGCCATTGAATTGTCAACAGCAAAGTTTTCTTATTGCTAAAGTCTATTTTAAAAAATAAAAATGGTTTGTTTAGAAGTGTTGCTCGTGCTGTCGGTGATTGCGTTAATTTTGTACAAATGGTCAACAGCCACTTTTCACACCTTCAAGCAGCGCGGCATCGTGCATGATCCGCCCAAGCCATTTTTGGGTAACTTTGCAATGAGCTTGGTGCTTGGCCGCTCGTCCATTCTCCGCAGTACAATTGAGCAGCATATCAAATTTAAGCAAAGGTATGTTGGATAAAATCGATATTTTGGCAGACTGATAAAACCACTAATTTACTACATAGCAAAGTGTTTGGCGTTTATAACATGCGCGATCCGATAATTGTCATACGCCATGTGGAGCTGATTAAACAAGTCGGCATTAAGGATTTCGATCATTTTAGCAATCATAGATCCGTTATACGGGACGGTGATTCTGTATTTTCGAAGAGTCTCATTTCACTTACGGATCGCAAGTGGAAGGAAATGCGCAATACGCTCACACCCTCTTTTACGGGCAGCAAAATGCGTTTGATGTATGAGCTCATCAACGCTTGCAGCGTGGAGGGCGTCAAGTACATCGAAGAGGAGCTCAAACGCAATGGGTCTAATGGTGCTGTGGAACTTGAAATGAAGGATTATTTCACACGTTTCACAAACGATGTCATTGCCTCGGCGGCATTTGGCATAAATGTGAACTCATTCAAGGACACAGAAAATGATTTCTTCACAATTGGCAAATCAGTGTCGCAATTTTCGCCGGCAGTAATGATCAAAGTTCTACTTTACAGTTTAATGCCTAAAATAATGAAAGTAAGTGCAGGGAGCAGTCTGTAATCTATCGAAAACATGTATGATACTTAATATGAAAATGTTATCTTAGGCTTTGGGAATCAAACTGTTCGATGAGAAAAAAATGGGCTACTTGAAGAAACTTGTGATTGGTGCCATGACATATCGTCAAGAGCACAATATTATACGCCCCGACATGATACACTTGCTGATGGAGGCCAAACGTCAGTTTCAGCAACAAAAAACCGAAGAGTCTCAATCGAGTGACGAACATGCTGAATTCAACGATGATGATCTCTTGGCGCAGTGCCTTTTATTTTTCTTTGCCGGCTTTGAGACTGTCTCAACATGTTTGTGCTTTACGTCATACGAGTTGCTCATGAATTCCGAAGTGCAAGAGGAACTTTATCAAGAAATAGTGGCGATGGAAGAAGAACTCAATGGCAAGCCACTGAACTATGACGCACTCATGAAAATGAAGTATATGGACATGGTTATATCAGAGTCGCTGCGTATGTGGCCGCCAGCGATTGGCACTGATCGTCTCTGCTCAGCCGATATCGACTTGAAAGACAATGACGGCAGTCTAATTGTGTCTTTGAAGAAGAATGATCTGTTATTTATACCAATACTTGGCTTACATCATGATCCCGAAAATTTTGACGAGCCAATGAAATTCGATCCAACGCGTTTCTCCGAACAAAATAAACATGAGATTAAGCCCATGACTTACTTGCCATTTGGCATTGGTCCACGAAATTGCATTGGTGAGTGAACAACTTCAAGTGTTGGCAATTTCTTTAACTCATTAGATTAAACACATTTCAGGCAATCGTTTGGCGCTTATGGAGGTCAAATCCATCATTTATAATATTATATTGCATTTCAAACTGGTGCCCGCTGCGAAAACTGTACCGGATATGATGGAGAACATTAAAGGCTTTCGCATGCAGCCAAAAGATCTATTCTGGTGTAAATTTGTGCCAAGAACTGAGAGTCATAAATAGGCGATCGATCAAATTATAAAACAACATTCATCTTACTTATAATTTCGTTAAATAAATAAATAAATATGCAAAATCAGCAATTTATTAGTATTATTTGAAGTTGAAGCGCAAGCCTTGTCGAATTCATAGCCGTGAGCATTGCGCAATTTTTCGTTGCTTAAATAAATTAGCAATAACTCATTGTGAGTGCCTTTGGTGAATGCAAAGCGCCAAAGGAATATGATGGCTGTGTGTAATAATATTTTAAAGATTACGAGCATTTCGCACTTGAGGGCGAAACATATTTCAGTGTAAAGCAAAGTCAAGTACAGAAAAGCAACGAAAGGCAGCAAAAATGTGGACAGCAACAACAACAACAACAACAACAACATCAATAGCAACAACGACAGTTAAATAATCCACAAAAGCATGTAACAGCAGTTGTAGATGGAATGAGGTTGACTGCTTGTGCCTGATATCAAAGAGGTGGGTGGCATGGGTCGCTGGGTGTCATGAACAGCTTACAGGACCTTAAGGGCAACATGCACTTTGCTATAACTACGTCAACGTAAACACACACACACACGCACACGCACACCCACATGAGCTCACAAGACATATATTAAGGATTATTTATTGTGTGTTATTTTTCAGGCGGTATTAAACTTTGTAATTTTTTATTATAAAAAAAAAACAAAACAAAAATACAGACACACAATTTTCGCCTCAATCTTTGTTGTTTCATTTTTTGTTGTTTTTGTTTTTATCTTACAAAGCAGTGCGAAATACAAGAGAAATGCCAAAATTTTGTTAGCGTTAACATGCACTAAACAAACACACACACTCACACAGACATATGCACAGTGTACACACATATATAACCATAGACATCATAAGTGAGCAAACAAGGTTTGATGTCCTTTAACCTAAGCAAGGCTAAATTTATGACCCGAAATGCAAAAGAAGATTTGCGTTGTCAAGTGCACAAGACAACGACGCAAGGAGACTTTTACAAAGCTCTGCCGCTGGCTGGGGACAGTAAAATGTAAATGTTTATGCATGTGTGCATATGTACGTATGTGTCTGTGCCTTTGTATGTGTCTGTGTCTGTGCCTGTGTGTGTATTTGTGTTGAGTGTCAGTCTAAAACAATATTTGATTTTAAATCCACAAAGAGTTGAACAACATTCAACATCTGCCGCACGTTTTTGTAAGCGCTAAGCGCATCGCTCAAGGATACTCTAGTCGCTTGTATATCATTAAACTGTTGTTGTCTTTTTTTTAACGTTTTTATTTTTTTTTTGCTTTTTGTTTTATGGCAATACTGTTTCGAATTTATAGCCAAAGTTTTGCGCACACTTTTCGTACAAATGTCATTTCAACTTCTTAAATTAAAATGATCCCAAGTGTTGAGACTCCAAGAGATAAATCACATGATCTATTCTACAGTAATAGTGACTATAAAAGAACACTACTTTGTTGCACTGTAACAAGCAGCAATAAATTTCTATGATTAAAAAGGAGATAAAAATCAAGCAAGAAAAGTTAAGAGATATTCGCGCTTTAAAGCAAACACTCGTGTGTTTTTTTATAGTTGCTGGCAAAGACTTGGGCGCAGCGCGTATACGCAATTTTTAAAGGCATGTCTCGTAAAAGAAAGTCATGCCTTCGTAAGCAAAAGCTTATCAATCAATTCAGTTGAATTCCCAGTGAAGTCTTTGAGCATACAGCACCAAAAGGATCATAAAGAAAGTTGGCGCCAGGACAACACGACATTACATTAAATATGCCAAACAAAGCCAACGAAGAAGCAACGCTCAAAGAGAAGACATGAGAACCAAAAAACAAAAAAAAAAGAGCAAAAAACAAAAACAAAAATAAGCCAAATGCTGACAAAAGAAATAAAACAAAAAAAAAAAGCGAAGAAAAAAAGTATAATAAAAATGCCGAAATCAACAAGACGCTGACGATGCCAAAAACTGCGATAACAACGTTGCCAAAACAGGGTGAACAAAAAACAACAACACCAACAACAATACGTTATAACAATGGCTGCAAGAAACACTAACAATTTCGCACAATGAAAACTGTCGCATTTCCTACGCTTTCGATATGCTCAGATAAACACGAAGTGATAACATTTGATGTTTTTATTGTTGTTGTTGTTGTTGTTTTTGGTGTTGTTTTTGCTGTTAATATTATTGTTGTTTTTGCTGGTTTTGTTAAGTTTAAGTTGAGCTGAGCTGAGTGGCTCAGATGCACACACACACACACACACATACGCATATAAATACACGCGCACTCTTACCTTCTATCATATGTGCATGTGTGTAACTCAAAACACACAATTATGTGTACTTATTTATAGACGTTGCAAAACTAATACATTCTCATATCAAGCCACATACAAGAGCACTCATATAAGTACACATGCATGTACTTATATATGTGTGTGTCCCCTTAGTTCCCCTTAGTTTTTTGGCTTATTCAATTCACATGCGCTTCCTTTAGCGCTTCCATTGCTGTCTTCTTCTACACATTTTTTATATTTTTCTTGTATTTTTTTTGTAATTTATTTTTGTTTTTAACTTTGACTGTTTTGTGTAAGTTTTTTTTTTTTTGCAAAAGCGTCGCCTTTGAGCATGTTTCATGCTTTTAAGTGCAAAATCTGTAAATTCGAGTGCGCTTCAGAAAAGTTTCAGCTTTCACAGTATTTCCTTCTTATGTTCGTTATGTGTTTTTCATTCAAATTGCATTCACAGTTACATGTATCCTCAGTTATATATATTTGCAAGCACTCATGCAAACACAAATGACACTTGTGACAATACAAAAATCATCTCATTAAAATATAAAATATACAACACACAATTATCGTCGTTTTTTTTTTGTTTTTTGATTGGCACTCAAATGTTCAACTTTGAGCAATATAAATATATGATATTCGTTTCCATTTGATAATCTTTAAATAATTTAATAATAATATGTTTTGAATATGCGAGAATTGCATTTTCAGCGTTCAATGTGCTTACTTAGAAAATTGAGATAGGCTAGCGAAAAAGTCTAGGCTTAACAGTTTTTTAGATTAGACAACTGGCGGGAAACGACGGAGGTCTTGGAGACAACCTTGCTGAACAACTAAGTAGTCAATTCTTTATAACACAACTTGAATTCTTAAGCATTTTTTCTCTACCGAAAATGAGCTTTCCTTGTTTCTTGTTGCAATGGTATTATTCTTATTATACTCTTGCAAAAAGAGTATATTAACTTTGTCATGAAGTTTGCAACGCAGTGAAGGAGACATATCCGACTATATAAAGTATTCTTGATCAGCTCGACGAGACGAGTTCAAATAACCATGTCCGTCTGTCCGTCTGTCGGTTTTAATGCGATTTCCAGCCAGAGTTTTATAGTTAGCAAAAAAATTTTAACGCAGAAAATTTTCTTCTCCTTGCATGTATTTGGTATGTAAAAATCAGTTTGATCGGATGACTATAGCATATAGCTCCTATAGGAACGATCGTTCAAAAATGATGTTTTTGCTTAAAAAACCGCGTTTTTTAGGAGTTATCGACTCAATATTTTGCACAAAAACAAAAAACATCAACAAAGTTAACGTGCAAAAATGGTCAAGATCAGGTTACTATAGCATATAGCTCCTATAGGAACGATCGGTTAAAAATACAGTTTTTGTTAGAAAAACTTTTTTGTTCTTGATTAAAAGCAAACTAAATTTTGCTATTAGGTATTTTTGTTAATGCCTGACTCAAATCCAGAATTTTATAAAAATCGGACATAAGGGCGTGGTACCGCCCATACAACTAAAAACTTAAAAATGGGCTTTCTCTGTAAACAGACGAGATACAAGATTGAAAAATGTTGTGAAGTTTGACTACATAGCCTTCTTTAAGACAAATAACAATAATAATAATAAATAGCCGAAAATAGCTCCCTTACTGATTTTTATTATCATTGTTTTTCTTTTGATCGAAAACCATAAAAAGCAGCCCATATAAATACGAGAAGTACGGACTATTTCGTGTGACTAAAAGATGTTCTCTATTATGAATTTCGTCTTTTAGATGTTATTTCGTTACCTTTCAATTTCGTCAAAGTTTTCTGCTTAAGAATAAAAATGGTCATCTGTACTCATTGATTTGTAAAGCTTCATTGACAAAGCTCAAATTATATAATTGAATATATCATCTACATCTACTTACTCATCGTTCAAAAGACAAAAAGGGGAGGTCCTTAGAATAAAAATTGTTTGAACGCAAACATTTAAATGCGCATTTATATCAGATTGCAAGTTCAACCATTGACCTTAAAAGTTTCGCTTGATGATTTTTTATTTTCATTTCATTTTACCACATGAAAAGGTTTCCAAGTGCTTAAAGTCTCATTCTGTTTTGTTCGCATTCAGTCATTGAAATATCAACATCGCATTTTCAGTTCAGCGTTCTTCCACGGTAATTTTCTTTTCATTTTGGCGGCAGGCTTACTAATGCCATATTTGAAATTTATAAATGTTTTTTGTTGAAAACTTTTGCTGATTGTGCACGTCGAGTTGGCTGAAAATGCTTTTAATCTCGCAAAATTTTTGTGCTCTTCAGGTAAAGTGACGGCGCGTTCGGGTACGCTTCACATTTATGCGTACGCCAATCATGGAGGACGTGACTATTGCGTATGCCTGAGTATGCTTGAGTACAAACGTGGCTAAAAGTTATGTAATTGGTAAATTTGTGCATGATTTATTCAAGACATTCGTAATGTGAAACACACGTGCTACTTGACTGTGTACGTACTGATAATGATGCATATTTGAGTAGCCTTAATTAATGACGGTAATCATTGACAAAGTTTTCGTGCGCAACAAAACAAAAACAACAACCAATTCATTACCTTTATTACGATGTCTATAAATGAATCCTATCACCTTCAGGCACGATTCTAACACAAATAATTTTGTACAAAAAAATTACTTTCAACTGAATTTAGTTATTTTTACTTTTGCTTTTCAAGGAATCTTTTTAGTTTAAAAAACAAATAGAAATCAAATAAAAAAAAAACAACTTTTAAATTTAAGCTAAATTCAAATTTGAACAATAAACAAAAAAGAAAATTTTGCATAATAAAAATCCGTTTGACGTTTCAATTTCATAGGGAAAATGCTGGTCGTAAATATTTTGTGGTGGCAAAAAGGCTTCGCTTCCTGCTTCTGGCGAAATTTGCGGCGTCAAAATGTGGTGACACCTGAACAGGAAGTGCATATTTGCCGCCAGACATGTGCAGCACGTGCACACACACACACACACACAGAATGAAACTCGCCGAGAGGAAGTGGCAAGTGTGTTTGTGTGTGATGTTGTGAGCCAACTGGCGTATGAGATGAATGGCATGGTTTAATGTTTGTGGCTATTGTGTCACTTGGTCGGTTACGCGCATTGTGGATGAGCGTTGTGGCAATTGAAACATTTAGTCGTATGAGGGTAATTGCTTGAAACGATGTGAAAAACCACAAAAAACAAAACGATTGCACTCGTTGTTATTGAAGTGCGAAAATTCTAAGCGTCGGCCGACTTCATGTCATATGTAGAAGAGTCAATGGTGTCACACATTTGATTTGAAACAAACAAACAACGCACAATTGCGACGTACAATTTGCTGCTGTTAGTTTCAAGCTGATGAGTTAAATGTGGCTTTTGCTGATGATTTGCTCAAAGCGTTTTTCATATTAAAATAATAAAAATAGAACCCATACAGATTAAGCATGAAAGCAAAGCGTTGTCTATTTTGGCGTGCCAACGTGACGGATGAGTTATATTTCCTGTCGTGAAATTTAATTAGCGCACAAATGGCTTTGTCGCCACACTGACTGACGCCTACTGCACTCATAGCATTTAATGTATTACAAGCTTTAAGTGAAACGATACTTCAACGGCGGCTGCCGACGGCTGACGACGGGTGGTGGCGGCAACAGCCGCTCGAGTTACTCAAGAGCGCCAAAAAGAAAAAAAACAACATATTGAAGAAAAAGCAAACGTAATTTGAGTTTTGCAAGACATTTTTCTTACTTTGCTCCTTTTCTGTTTCTGTTTCTTTTTTTTTTTTTTTTATTTTTCATTTGCCTGTTTGGGCATAAAAAGCGCCAATATGGTGGCCTCATAAAATGTGCGAGGCAGGCACGAATGGCAGACACAGCAGAAGATAAAGCGATAGCAGAAGACAACGATGGACAAATAGTGTTGGTTTGAGTATAAACTCGGCGATAGACAAGTCAAGCTGACAGCAAAATGTGCCAGTAGGCAGGTGAAAACATGGCCTCTACAGTTCCTGTTCGTGCTGTACTTATTATTGTTTGTGTCTGTGTGTGTGCGTCGTTTTTTCTTTTTTTCTTTAACTTAATGAGCAAACATACACAAAAAAAGGAAATGTACTTAACTTACTTTTTAGCAAATCCGCCAGCGTCTTGAAGCCGTTTATTTGAACTGCGTCGGATCGTAAATGAAGTAACCTGACGTCGTCGTTGTTGACGTCGCTGTAGCCGCCGTTGCCTCTGTAGCCTCTGTAGCCTCTGTCAGCCACTGAAGTTGAGCAGTTTAATGGTTTACGTTTTTGTTTTCGTTGTTGTTGTTGCCGTTTCCGTTTCCGCTCCCGCTTGATGCTTTCTTCAGTGTCAGCCTTGCTTTTTACTGTTGTTCTTACTGTTGTTACTGCCGTTTGGCCAATGATGTGGTTTTTTTCTTTATTTTTTTGTTGTACTTCTTCTACACTTATACGCCTTAATTTCGCCTTGAAATTTATTTGCTTGTTCTTTGTTGTAACATGTTTGCGAGGACAGAACGTATGAAAGTTGAAAATACAAAAAAAGGCAGCGAGAAATTAAAAAAAGGAAAAAACACTTCTTCTTCTTTAGCATTGAAGGCATTCTCCTGAGAATGACGACATTCTTTTGACTTGCTCGATTTCTTTGTTATGCTTGCACACCGCCTGAACTGAACTGAGCTGAACTGCTTAATAGAGCCCGCCCAACTAGCGTCACAGACAGACGTTTGACGGCAACAAAGCAGACGACGTCGCAGTCGACGTCGAAGACGACAGCAGTTGTTGCTTAATGTAGCCGCAAGTGAACCCTAAAAGCGTTGGCATGTACATAAAAGTGAAAGCAGCAAAAAAAAATAAAATAAAAGAATGAAATAAAAAAAAGTAGTCATCATTGCCAGCAACATGCTCATCATGATCTGACCTTCTTCTGCGTTGTCAGCAACAACAATACCAACGACATCATCATCATCATCATCACCATCGTTGCCATTATCGTCAGCATGTGCATAGCAGATGCGATTGCGTAGAACAATAAAAGCACACAGGTGTGATAATCAGTATAATGACTTTGTGTATTAAAGTGCGTTGTGTTTTCTTCTCTTCTGTTTTTTTTGGTATTGTTGTTGTTGTTGTTCCTGTTTGCTTTAGATTAAAGCCTGAGCCGCTAGTTGTTTGTTTACATTTATGTTTCCAAGTGTGTGATTCTCGAAAATGATTTGCAAATTTTCATGCATAATTTTTATAAAATAATTGCATTTTTTATTATTTATTATTTATATTTGTGATATCTTTCATAAGAGATTATCTCACTTAAAGGACTTGTATTATATTTCCCAGCATGGCATATACTTAAAAGTTTGGAGCCTTTAAAAGTAGTGTTTGATCTCTCTTATTAATCGATCCATTGACATTATTGAAAATCATTGTTCGGCATATTTGAAAGTATATCTTTTTAAATGTCCGTTTTGTGCGTGAAATTCTCTTCATTCTAAAGTGCTCGACTTTTCTGTTATTCATTTAAAAAAAGAAAGAAAGTTGATCTGTACTCAATTGCAAATTGTTTTGTATGAATATGAAAAACATAAATCGAGATTTAAATAAAGCAAATAAGCCAAACAGCGTAGCATTCGTAATTATTTCAAATGCTTATATTTCTATTGAAAATGTTCGTGTTAAGTTAATTGGTTTCAATAGAAAATTGTCCATTAGAAACCTTGTTTCCGTTTACTTAATGTAATTGTAGGTTAAAAGCACCTGACGGTAATCAAATTTTATGAAAGCGCTGCTCACGCAGACTTTGCATAGAAGATACGCAATCATTGACGACACTGGTTTAATTAAATGTAATAGATGCATTTGATTGCCGCCAACGGCGACACAAATCATTAAAGGAAGTCTAAACAACATTTAATAGTTGCTTTGCGTATTATTAAATAAACATGACATGGCTCACTATGGCATTGTCATTCGTACTGGAGTTGTGGCGAGCGCAGAGCAAATGAAGTGAAGGCACTGGCGCCGAAGTTGTTGTGGCAGTGGTAGTGGTTGTGGTTGTGGTGGTTGGAGCCGACAATGGCGTCTTTACATAAGTTTATCGTTTATCTGCGACGAGGGCGCGTAAATGTTTGCACGCTTTTGGCTTTCAGTAATGTCAATAACATTGCAGCAGTGGCGGCGGCAGCGGCTTGGGGACGAGTGTAGATGGTGATGAAGAGTAGCAGAAAATATTTGGTATTGATATTGGCACGCACACATACAAGTAGATGCGTGTGTTAACAACTCACTGTGCGTGTATGTGTGTGGGTGGGCTTGAAACTGACGAAAGAAGTGCGTGCAGCAGAGATTTGAAGCTTGTTAAAAACGCAAGAAAGCATATAAACGACTGAATATTTAATAAGTGCAAAAGGATAATGCGCAAACACGCATAAGAAGACAAGCAGAAGAACAGAACGAACATTAAAGAAATACGAAACAGCATCAACAGCGAGAAGCAAGCGTGGCAACTGAACTGAATCAACAAAGTCAGCTCCACGCCAATGTATTTATACACAAGAGAATTACTTATTTGTTGTCGATAAGAAAAATATCCACGCCAAGACACACACGCACATGCACACCCACACGCGCACGCACACGTTACACAGAAGTGTGTGATATTGCCAAAAACAAAAAGCAAAACAAAAAAGTGCTGAAGGAAATGTTGCAGACAATGAGACCATGCAGACAGTGAAAAGAAGCAGCATAAGAAGACAAAAATAAATAAAACAAGACAAAAGGAACAAAAAAATGATAATACTAAAATACAATGTGCGAAAAAAAAAAAAAGCCCAGAAACAGAAGCAGAAACTAAACAGAAAGAGCTTTTTGATATTTTATTCATGGCTTCAGCGGCGACGCTGTGGGCGCACAGAATTGGCGGCAAGGACACCAGCGTAAGCAGATGAACGTGCGTTGCTGCCCAAATTCTGACTTAAAGCGCTCACATATCCATCGGCGGCAGCTGTCAATTGGCATTAGTGCCTCCTAATTTATTGATAAGCCACACAGTTAGACTGTCTGCTTAACATAAACTTTCATATTTATTTAATGCACAATTTTTTGTTTAAACAATCCCTCTCTATTTATTTGTTCTTTTTATTACACTTGATTTTTTTTTTGGTTGTTTTTTTTTGAGACACTTAAATTGTTTGCTTGCCAGCTTTTGGACAAATAAATTTCAGTTCTTGTATTTTCTTCTGTTTTTTTTTTTGTTTTTTGTTTTATTAATTTTAACGTAACGTACTCGTTTAAATTGTCGCGCGTCGTGGGCTCACTGATGCCAATGTAACGCACATGTTCGCTGCTAACAGTTGACTGAGATACAAAGCGACACTGTTTTTGATTATCATTCAACATTGGAACTGCGAATGCTGTCTGCATTGGCTTTCGCATACGTTATCCTTGCGTTCATTTCGGACTCAGCCAGAGACACGAAGTCAATGTTGGTTATGTTGCTGTTCGGTTTTCGGAGTGAGAGCAAAAGCAACGCGACATGCAACTTGTGGCACTGGGCCACTGGCATACATTGACCAAGCGCATGCGCATTGAGTAGGTGATGAAAACATACAGTGGGAAGTGTACAGTGTATGCAAAAGATAGAGCGACTTCTATAGGAGGAAACGGAGTGCCGTACTGGCGATGCCAGTGAAAGTTCAATAAAGTTAAGAAGTCATCTTAAGAAGCAAACATCTTTGTTGGTCTATTAGGCAAATCATGCAATTTGAAATTAGCCAAGTTATAATGAAGATTAATTTGTTTGGAATAAAAGCTTGTTCTCATTGCTTTCATTGTCAACAACATGCAGCACACTGTGCCTTATCTTAGCTCTCAGTCAGTTGGTGTCGATTTATACATTTCTCCTTATTCGGAGTGCCAGTCTGCCAACCAGGGCTGGCGACTGTCTGGGAACCTTACAAGAACCGTTTCTGTCATATGCTTTGAGGTAGGTTATAAATTTGTATTCCTTTTTAATATGATGAATGTCGTAAATGAGTTAAGGCTGAGTTAAAAAATTCTTAGACAGCACATATCTTGTATTATTAGTGGTACTTTTTCGTTTTATTCAATTTCTTAGTATTCTTAGCATTTGCTGTCGAAATAACATTTGATTGCATTGAAACAAAGGCATCTGCATCCGATAAATTACTTTTACTAGTTTTTATTATTATTGTCATAAGACTTATTTATGTGCATTCCTGTGCGAAAGCAAAGCCACTTTTGCCATCTGCAGTAATGTTTTTTGGTAAATCGTTAAAATCATATGGCATGCGTCTTTTGTTCTTGTTATTTTCCATACACCTTAACCACAGGGTATAACAACTTCGGCATGTCGTTGCTACCGCAGTCGAGTGTGGCTTCGATTGAAAGAGATGTTTAATCGACTAATCGATTCTTACTATCTTTTAAGAATATCTCGTGAATATGAGTTTTGTAGGAAGCCTTCACAGAATTAAACACATGAAGCATATTTTACTCAAGAGCAGATTTACAAGGGTGATTACATTTCGGCTTTGTCTTATTGAATCGACGATTTACAACAGCCAACAGTACAAGCAGCCGATGCTCAAAGGTATGAAAAATAGTTGAACATATGTAAGGATCAGCCACATGGTCAACATAGAAAAATAATGGCATTGTACTTAAATTTGCACGCTACTTCGTTTTTAATTTTTTTTAAAGCGTTTTTATTTGCTGTGAGTTGTTGCAAGTTCATTAATTATATCACAATTTTCAACGCATACTAATTAAACAAAGATAACTGAGCCTCAGGACTGCTTATTTATTACGTATACGAAATTTTAATTATTTTTTCATAACAGCGAATGTAAAATGTTAATGCCAATTTAACTAATTATGTTATTTTGCAATTGTTAATTAAATAAAAAAATAATATTTAAAATTGATATTTTAAGTTTGTAAAATTGATTAAAAATATTTCTAATTGTGTATAATAAATGATTAAACAACAATGCGTGTTTAACTTTAAAGCAGCGACAAATTTGTTTTTGATCAAATAGCAAACAAAACATTGTATTTAAATTGTTACTGTTTGCAATGTGGCGCAATTAGTCACAGTAATAGTAACAAAATGTCAAATGTGACAGTCTGAAAATGTTTTAAAAAATTGGAAATATAAATCAAGGTCACAAATTCAAGTAAAAAAGTTGCCAATTCTTTTCTGTTGATAAACTTTACGAAAACAAAATTAAATCAAATATTTTTGTTTTCTTTTTATCGACAATAAATCAGGAAAAAGTGCAAAATAAAACAATAAGAAACCAAAAATAAAAAAACTAGAACAATACAAGCAAAATAAAAGTGTGCAAATGCCTCGGCAAAGTTTTTCAGGTCACAATATAAGAAAATCAAACACAAAGCAAACCCCAACGAGAAAAAAAGAAAGCAACTTTATTGATTTATTTTTGGCATCGTGTTTTTAAAGTCATCATAATCTGATAAAGAAAAATTGTTAAACTTGATTGGTAATTTAAGTCTTTGTGCAGAAGTCGCTGGCGTTTAGACTTAACCGTCATTAGGTTCCTCCACTAGGTTAAGATACAAATATACACACACACACACTCTGCCAGTGGCTGAGTCGACTATCACCATGTCGATGGAGGCGTCCTGGGTAATTGTGGTAAGTCGTCTGAGTATTTCCTTCAAGCGGAGCTGGATGGGCAATGCATAGCTTGCTATGTAGCTAAAATACAGGCTGCGCAAACTTTGCCCATGATTAGATCTACTACGGGGATCGAAATTGGTAGTGCTGCTACGATGAACTGTAGGTAGCATGCATGAAATTGGTAGACGGGAAGCTAGAGCCCCAGGCCATCGGTTGCTTAGGTAGCCAATGGACTGCTCGCTTATGGTAAGGTCTCTTATTCTGTAGTTCCTACTCTAATGCGAATACAGTTTCGGCTTGGTGATTGAGCTGCGCCTGCGAAGGTTCGTCGTAATCTATTATCCCGAAAACAACAGAGTTTTAGATCAGCTCTAGTCATTACCAGTGGGTAAATTTGCGGCCCTTGTCAACGTAAATTAAAACTGATCCTTTTGCTTGGACTAGGGTGTTGATTGTCGTCAACAATCCGTTTGTGTTTTGACATACAACAGACTGGGGCTTATGGCCAGGTGCTTTAAATATGATCTAATATCAGCATCATGTTGAATTAATCGATGAAGTGAAGTAAGGCGTTGTAACTGAATTCCGTACAAATTTGTTTTGTTTGGGAAGCTGGAAAATCTAATGAGCAATTTTGTTGCTCATTTAAAACCAATATTTGGATGAATAATTAAATTCAAATTCGAACATTGAACATTCTGAAATTCATAGAAAATATAATAACTAATAATAATATTATCCAAATATGAATTATTTTTTTTTAAGTTTTAATAATATCTTCTATTAGACTTGCTTATTATTCATTCTGTTATACATTTATAATAGTTTTTTACAAAATTATTCATTTTTTTCCTTTAAATTCGTTGGTTGTTTCTATTTTTTTCCACCTTTAAGTTCATAAGCTATTTTCAATTATGTTTTTCACTCCACCAGTTCTTCCTCACTTTTTTGCTTATTTCTCCTCCTTTTTGACTTTTTATTTTTGTTTTTTTTTCTTTTCTCCTTTTTCGTATCCTTATTATCAAATTTGACGCCATTAATACTGGTTTGTTCATGACCGTATGTGCTTACCGTTATATCCAATTTACGATATCTGTCCAAATTTTTACCAATTTGTTGTAAAAAATTGTCAAAACGTCCGGTTTGTCTTGTATTTTTTTCAGTCTTATGATCATTTTCATCTTTTTTTTTGTCATTAATGGTATTCTTGCTCGAAGGCGGTGTTTTTGTAGTCATTACATTACCTCCCTTAGTTTTGTCAGAATCATTGCCAGTTTTGACAAAGCTGTACCTTTCATTGATGGAGCATAAGCTCGGGAATGCCGGATTTGTTCCGTTTTTACAATCACTGGCCGCCTTAGCACCACTTGAATATACTGATTGACCGATTTGATTGCCATGCGCATAATTACATGCCAAGAAATGTTGTAACCAATCATTACGATTCTGGATAAGAATCGCACAACCAACATGTGTGGCTTTCTCTTGTACCAATTGTGCAAAGTTCATTGTCGTTTTCCTACAAAATCAAAAGCTTTAATTTTATAAGATATCTTAACTATAACTCACCCCGATGTTTCAATTTTAAAAGCAAGTATGGACTCCATTGTTATATGTTCATACTCATTGAACCATAGACGTATTTGACTTTCAATGATTGCACTCAAGCTCGGTATTTTTCCAGAGTATCCTTTGTATGCCAAATTTTGACCAACGTTTGGAAAACTTCTCGTATTACGACATTGGTCATGATTCGTTGCACATTGTCGTACATTCAGTGAAGCTAAAAAAGCGAGTTCATCATCCCACACAACAGTCGCCATTCGTGTTGCCGGACTGAAACCACTAAACCCACCGTGCGCAATCTGATCTCGCAATTGGTTATGCACTTTCAAAATAACACCGATTATATCATCTTGCATTTCCACTACCCTAGCATCAATTGAACAATTGACACTAAATTTCTGCAAATGACAATTAAATAACATTAATTTTATTGCGTCAGTCATAGTAAGATTCTTTGTTACCAAATCATTGTCGCAAGCAATGTGCAGCGTGTGACGGCAAAGGTTTCTGTCACAATAGTCAAAGCTAACTTTATAAGGTATCTGAGCGCTTGTAATGCCAAAGAGCACAATACACAACAACGCGATCATCGTGAATATCAAGTTGCTACTAGTGAAAAAATACAGTTTATATCTTCTTAGCTAATTCACAACCTTGAAATCGCCATGAAATATTATTTAAATTGAAATATACGCGGCTTAATTGACAACGATTAAGCGTGTCTCAATAAGTTCTAGTGATGCAATTATCAGCTGAATACCAGTAAGCATATCGGAGTATAAAATTCTATGATCTGCATATGCTCCAATTTTGTTCGCAAGTGTCACGTATAACTGTTAGCGGGCTTATTATCTATATTGAGAAAATAAAGAATAAAATATGATTACTTGATTCATTTTTACAATTATTTTATATTTATTTATATGTTTAAGTTCGAAGGAAGTGTGAAAAATAAATACAATCGACAAAAACAGTCTTATTAATTGGACTTTTTCGGTTTTGACCTTGATTTCTTGGTTTTTTTACTATCAAGAGTTACACGATTCAGATTAACATGATGATGTCCGTATGTTTCCACTGTTAGATTCATTTTCTTGGTTTTTGTGGAATGTAGGGCAAGTTTTTGCAAGAAATTTTCAAAAGCCGTACCCTTATCTTTATTATCTTCTTCGTCGGTTTTATCATTTGGTCCAACTAGTGGTGTTCTCAAGGCGCTGCTGTACGGTTCATCTGGCGAACATAAGCTGGGATAATCTGGATTGCCGCCAGTTTTGCAGCCTGCAGCTGCTTCCAAGCCACTTTCATAGACATTTGTGCCAAGAACAGTGATCACTGCATAATTGCATGTCAAAAAATACTGAAGCCAATCATTATATGTCTGAGATACTACAGCACATCCTACGGCATCTGAGATATCTCTCATCCTTTTAAGCCATAAAAACAAATTCTTAAAAAATAACTAAAGCAATAACAGTCCAAACTTACATTTGTGCAAAATTTGTTGTTATCTCACTAAAAAGGAGAAAGAAGGATAATTAAAATGAAATATTATTTATTATTAATATAATTTCTTACTTATTATCAGCCAGTTGGTAACTGATTATATCTTCCATTGTCATGTGTATATATTCGTTAAACCATAGCCTCAGTTGTTCTGCAATAATATCTTTAACTGGTGGTGTTTGGCCTATAAAGCCCATATATGCAACTGTCTGTCCAGCCATTTTATAACGTTTGGTATTACGGCAAGCATCCTGATGCATGAGGCATTGACGCACATTGAACTCGGCCAAGTAGGCCAACTCGTCGCTCCACATCATGGTTGCCATACGGACTGCAGGACCTAAGCCATGAAACCCACCATGCGCTATCTGATTGCACCAGCTGTTGAGCTTAGAAAGTATCAGCACTTTAAGTGGTGTTGTCATCTGGATCAATTTCGCATCTACAGTACAGTTGTTACCAAATTTCTGAAAAATATAATACCTAGGAAGCTATTACAAAATTTAAATAACAAACCGTGTGTACCCCATCATTGCCGCAGGCTATATGCGGTCCGCGAATACAGTTGCCAATTTCACAATAGTCGGTACTTGGCACAAAAGCCTCTGTCGAAATTGCCAACGCAACAAAACAAGAAACGAGCACGATTCGCATCATCACAACTTGCTCACCTCATACACGAACTCTTAACTCCTTCTTTTCTATAATGTTATACAATATTAGCCAAAACAAAAGCAGAATTTCCATAAAATATTGTTTTGTTTTGCCAATTTTGAGAGGCCACAAAAATAATAAAGCGTGCGATATTTTCATTTATTAATTTTATTTGTTTAATTTTTTTTTCCCTCTTAAGTTGATAGTTTTTTATTCATTTTACCAATTATACATTTTTTAATGGTATATCATTCTATCGATCACATATGATACCGTCGTCAAAAGAGGAATTTCGTTTGGTTTACCCATACATAAGTTCTCATAAAATGGATCTGAATTTCCATCTAAACAATCTGAAGCGGGCTTTCCTTTTCTATACACAGGCTTACCGATGCTAACGCTACTATAATAGTTGCAAGTCATCGCCTGCTCCCACAAGTAAGCATTTTTGCCAGATGCTATCATGCGTCGGATTATCGCGCAGCCAACACTCTCTGAATCGTCGTGCACAATTTGAGTAAAGTGCAGCACTTTCTTGCTGTATTCAAATTAGCATTTATTCATTCTACTAAACACGATCAACCACAGACTTACCGAATGTTAGTAGTCTCAAGTGATGTTATTTGTTTTTCCCTTATATCACGATACTGATCGAACCATATTCCGATTTGTTTTAGTATCACATCTCGCACGTCCGTCTCGTTTGTTCTAAGCAACGTTACGGCGATATTCTGTCCAGAATTAACATTTACGGCAATATTATGACATTTGTCGTATTTGCTGCACTGCAACACATTCAACTCGGCCAAGTTGGCCAACTGATAGTTCCAAGTCATTGCCAACATTCTCTTTGCACTTGGCAAATGCTTGAAGCCACCGGCGACGAGATTACGCAATTCGTTATGTCTGTCCACAATGAGGTCGATCATGTCGAGAGTCATTGAGACAATATGCTCCGATTTGCCACAAGTAAGACGGTTTCCCTGTTGGTATACAACACACTATATTAACACAAATAGTCAAGAGTGTATAGTATATATGATGTACATTCGGGAAGTTGCAACCAATGTGGACAACATTTGCCGAACACAACTTTGGAGTGCAGTAATTTTGCGTTTGGCATTGTACATCACAATTGAATAGAATTAAAATCACAAGCATATGAAATGCAGAACCAAACATGTTACAGGCACTTTGTTTTTAATGATAGCTCAGATTCATATTAAAGAAGATATTATTCTAAAAATTTGTTTGCCAAAACTGTTTATGGAGTTTAAGTTTATTAAAGCATGGAAAATTTAAAAAAGTCATACAAAAAAATCAAGCGTAAAAAATATACATTTCTTTACATTTTGTGTATACTTATGGAAAACTGTTGACTGAAATATTTGATTCTCTTAAATTTGTCAAATTTGTCATTTCAGGAATATTCTGGATTTGCAAACTATGATCATCTAGAATCATGTTTTCTGCTCTATACATCTCTGTATCAAAATTTTTATTTCGTTTTGTATAGCCGTTCTGCATTCCTGATGTCACATCTGAAATTACCTTTTTGTTTTTCTTTTTCTTATATATGTCCTTCAACCACACATCTTCGTATATTTTTGTCGGAACTTCAGCTTCAGCATCTTTATCATTGATAATGTGCGGATTGTAGACTTCATTCGTTGAACACAAATTAGCAAATTCGTTATTTATACCCGTTTTGCAGCCATCCCCAGGAATTTGTCCATGTTTATAAGCCAACTTTGATTTTGGCGCTGATACACTGTACTTGCATACTAAAAACTGATATGTGAAATTATGCTTTCGCTGAAGTAGTATACCACAGCCGATTTTATCAGCCCGATCGCGTACTATTTGCAAAAAGTGACTACCTTCTTCCCTGCACAAAAAAAAGCATAATCAAGATCACATTATTGCATTATACACTCATACATAATTTTGTTGAAGTCACTTACCTTTCCTTTTCTTTTTTCGTTTTAAGATTTTCTGGTACGAACATTTGATACTCTTCAAACCACATTCTTATCTGACTTCGCAAAACTTCATCGATACTTTGCTGATCTTGAAACTTATTATATGCCAAATTTTGTCCAGGATTTTTAAATTGCTGAATGGCAAAGCATTTACTGGGCTTCATTTCACACTGTCTCACATTAAGCTCGGCCAGTTCGGACAATTCGTTGCTCCAAGTGATTGTGCCCATACGTGCAGCCACGGCGAAACCATTAAAGCCTTGCGCAACTTGGTTACGCATTTTATTGTGTTCATAGACAATAGTTTGGATTAGTTTTTTATTCAAACCTACAATTATTGCATTCGTTGCACATTCCTTGCCTAATGCCTGTACAAAATTTATTTATTTATTTATTTATTTTTCTTAATAAACTAAGTTCTTTAAGTCTTACCAATGAATTACGGCAACCAATGTGTTTTTGGTTACGCTTACACATATTTCTCTCACATAATTGAATATTAGCAATCGTCCAATCAAATACCAGTAGCACAACTAATAATAGAAAGAGCGACTTCATTTTAAAAAGTCAAGTCTGATCTTGAATATAATAATTTCACTCGATAACTGCGAAGAGTGTACTTCAGCACAAAAAATTCAATTCGCTTGGGTTTACGTAATGTAATTGTTACTCGATGAGTTGTTCCATATTCGAAAGTCTGTATCGAATTGATGAAACTCATCTGCTAATTTTTTCGGTCCATTAATATATATACATATAAATACCGCACGTGGCTAGTGTCATGAGTTTTGTAAATGTCTTGCGATAGTTTCCTAGAATACAGAGGAGATACATGATAGAATGCGGAGTGGGGGTAAAACCTTAAAGGCTTAGCATGTTTTAGGCAAACAGTTTTGACATGCTTAAAGCAACTGAGTTTCTGAATGACTTTAAGTAACGTGATTTTAATGCTTATCTAAATGTTGTAACATTGACTGGTAGAAATAAGAGACAGCAACGAATGCTTAATTTTGCAAATCATTTTAATAATAACACAAGCAAAAGCACTCGTGATCGTTTTAGGTGACAATGTCAAATAAAAAACAATATTTTCTCTCTTCTGCTTCAATTGTTTGCAACATTATTTAAGTATTTCCTCACAGATTCACGATTTCTTTTCTGTGTTCTTGGTTGTATTGGAGGCCGTTTGTTGCTTGTTCTCTTTTTTTTTTTTTGAATTGATTTTCCTTCTCTTAATGAAACTTGCTGTTTCCCTGTCTCAACTGAGGGTTCATCTGTGGAAGCTTGCTCCTCTGCCTCTGCGCCTGAATCAACAACTGGCTTAATTGTCGTTGTCCTTACCCTTTTGACTACTTCACATTGGTTATAATCATATTGTTCATTCTCATTACACAAGTTTCTATAATTCTCATCAATCCCTTTTTTGCAACCATCACCCACAATGCTGGCAGTACTATACACTGGTGAACACTTCTCATAGCCCGAACTGTATGTGCATGCAAAATGTTGGTAATGCATTTGATCTTTTGTATGACGAACGACACTGCAACCGACTTGATCAGCATTTTCACGCACAATTTGCAAGAAGTTACGCACCCTGTCGTTATTAATTTGTTTGCGGTTGTGTATATAATACATATTTGCGTGCTTGTACTCAGCGAACCACATATTAAACTGGCTTTGGATGATTGCACTTACATTCTGCTCATTTCGATATTTATTGTAAGCCAAATTCTGACCAGGCCGAGGAAACTCGTTGGTGGCAAAGCAATCACTTTTTTTCAAAGCGCATTGCCTGAGGTTCAATTCGGCTAAGAAGGCTAGTTCGTCATTCCAACGCATTTTGCCCATACGTGCAGCAACGCCGAAGCGGCAATTCTGCCACACAGCACAGTCGGCAATGCGGTTTCGCTTTTCGTTGTGGATTCTCACTATGAAATTTTGAAGTTTTTTATCTAACTTGACGACAGTAGCATCTTTAGAACAATCCTTACTCCAAGACTGTTAAAATAAAATAATCAGACAACGATGTTGATGCTGTGGCACTGTCTTGTTTAAACTTACCACGTCGTTGTTGCACGCAATGTGCTTGACATCTTGTGGACATAACTTTTTATTGCAATAATCGGTGTCAAATTTAGTTTGACAGCTCAATATCTTAAGCATAAAAACTAAAAGCATAAATCGATCCATTTCGTAAAGTTTGTTTTTTGCTTTAAAATTCTGTAAACTGGTTGTAAGCTGCTTAAAAGAAACAAATATAGAAAATTGTAAAAATAATTATAACTCCTTTAATTTTGCCAGTGCGTTTAATTGGATTACGCCAAAAAAGTGTCTAAAATGTGTGTAAATAAAAATTTTCTGGCACATTACTTCTTGAATGCAAATGTTTGTTACGCCCAGAAAAAGTGGTGCCTGACACCCAAAAGTTCATCTATTTTTATACCCTGAACCTTATGGTACAAGGGTATATGAGTTTTGAGCCCGTCGAATCTATATCACCTAAAAGGAGGCGTGGCAGACCCTATAAAGCATACATATTTTGTGTGAACGCGTCAATCTCTTTCGAACTGTAATATGTAGAACCAAAATTCGTTTTCAGGTCGATTCTGCTGTTCAACACACAGATCAGTAATATTTCGTTTTTCCACTCCAGAACTTAGTTTAGTGGTGAGGGGCAAATAATTCAAGCTGAGGTGAAAATGAGGTTTTTCTTGAAAAAAGAGTGTTTTGGAGTTAACGACTCAATATTTTGCTTAAAAACTTCTTTGACATAAACAAAGATAATGTGCGAAAATTGTCAAGATCGACTACTACATCATATTGCTTTTGCATAGAAGAACGTTCGGTGAAAAATACGGTTTTTGTAAAAACAACTTTTTTGTTCTTGAATATAAACAAACCGAATTTTGCAATTACGTGTTTTTATGAATGCTTGACTTAAGAATAATTGGGAAAAGGTTTGCAAAAGTATATAAGTTTCGGCAAAGCCGAAATAGCTCCCTTGCTATTTTTTTTATTATTTATTCGTGTTATTTAGAAAGAGAAAACACAATATTTATTTAATTTTTAGCGACCTTTACGATTTACAATGTTCAGTACCATAGAGTCTTTTTGCTTTCTTTTTATATTAGTCTGTGCTACATCAAGTTTTATTCCCATGTTGGGGTCAACTTTTTTTAGCCACTTAAGCACATTGCCCATATGATTGTTACTCTTTGATTTAGAGTCCATAGAGTTCGAAGAGTCTGTTTCTGAACTCGAATCTGATTCAATTGTATTTTGCTTAGTTGTTGTCTTATGTATTTTAGTTTTTTTTGTTGTTCCAGAAATTTTGATTCTGCTTTCGACACCGTTTTCATATACTTCTTTGGTTGAGCACAAATTAATATAACTTGGATTTGTGCCCGATGTACACTTGTCACCAGGCGTTTTGCCAGGTGTGTAAGCTATTTTGTTTTTTTCAAATCGTACACTATATGCGCAGGATATAAACCGATAGAACCAGTTATTCTTTTCCATTTGCAAAAAAGCACAACCAACACGATTCGCTGAATCTTGAACCATTTGCAAAAAATGTCCGATTTCATGGCTGCAAAAACAATATTTATTTGTATTTGTTATTGAGCTTATTCAAGAGCAATAATAAGTTTTTAAATACATACCCGTCAATAGATTCTCCAGTTAATAAGCTATTCATGTTTGCATGATAATACTCATCGATCCACATAAAAAGTTGAGCATCTATAACCGCATTTGTGCTCTGAGCACACCTAAATTGGTTATATGCCATATTCACGCCAGGCTGTAAATATTCTTGCGTAGAAAAACAATTACGTCCATGCAGTCTACATTCTGACAAGCTAAACTCGGCTATACGTTCCAGATTGTCGTCCCACTCCATTGTTGCCATACGACCGGCAACAGCGAAGCCATGAAAACTGCCCTTGGCTATTTCATTGCGGAAATCGTTGTGCATTTTTAATATTTTCTCAAAAATCTTATACCTCCTTAAATACTCCGAATCCATGCTGCATTCATTCCTCCCTCTCTAATGGAAAGCACAGGTAATAGTAGATTCAGTATCAAATGTATTCGTATTGTGTCAACTTACGGTATAGTTGGAGCAACTATTCTGTACTTGACAGCTACGCGAGCTACAAAACCTCATGGCTTCAGCGCTGGAAACCAGAAATACGAGCAAAATCGTTACACAAGCTGAGTAAAACATTTCTGTACAATTGTGGCACAAGTCGCAAATGTAAGTGCACTGCACTTATTTACTAATTGCTGAAAATTTTCGTTATTTTTGTTATTTCACAATAAATTCTCAAATATTGAGTGTGCCTTATGCAATCCACAACGAATGGCATTTTTTTGCTGCGTTAGCCTTGAACGAATTAAAATTATTTGTATTTTTTTATAATCGGATTTCATCTGGCTTAGGAGAATATTGTAATTGAAAAGATTAAAATATACAATTTTATGCATTCAAAATATGAATATTTTTTTATTCTTATTTCAGCAATGCTTTTGTAAGTTTATTCTAAACTGAAATTTATTCCAGCATTGAAACCAAACGTTTATAAACATTTAATAAAACCGTTTATAAACATTTAATAAAATGTATATATTCTTGATCAGTATCGAAAGCGAAGTAGATTTAGCCATAAGTATCTGTCCGATCGACTGACAGTCTGTCCGTTTGTATGAATGCATCGATTTTAAACTCTTATATCTCTTGACCAACTTGGTCTAGAAGAGTAAAAATTAATATGTATGATAGTCAATGGATAAACAGTTTCGATTAAAAAGTGGGCGGGGCGACGGTGGCGTTACTAATCAACGAAAATTGGTTGAGACAAATTGCTGTAATTGAAGCCATAAAAAACGCATTAATTGAAGAAACATACGGCGATATAAAAGCCAATTGCATGCAACGTGGCACCGCTAAATCAGCTAAAATGTCAAAGATTCTATTTCTTATATTTGCGACAGTTCTTACACTGTGGACTTGTATTTCAGCCACAGATTATTGCAATCCTACGTTATGTCCTTCGAGACGTTTTCATATTGGCTGCGACAATCGTGGCGTAAGTACAATTAAGTTGAGCTGATGTGATCAATATTAGTTGAGTTTTTAAAATGTCATTAGGGTTATGGCAAAAAGTGCGGTGCTAATGCGAGTGTAGTGACAATCACCGGTGAACTACGCCAGTTTTTGCTGAGCAAGCTGAATGATTATCGTAATAGAATTGCGTCGGGACACTTTGGCAACTTCAATGCGGCCCAACGCATGGCGACAATCCAATGGGATCCTGAGTTAGCTACATTGGCCGAGTTGTCGGTTAAGCAATGCAAGGACATGGAACACAAATGTCATAGCACGGAGATTTTCAAGCATGTTGGCCAAACGATTGGTCGCATTGTATTTCGTACCGATAAGTATAATATGAAGCGACTTTTGTCGCATAAATTAGATAATTGGTTCGAAGAATACAAAGCAGCAACGAATGCGCATTTGACAAACCTGAGCAGTGACAACAGGTGAATCTTTTTCATATCTTGCTAAAACACGTCTGTCTGTCTGTCTTTAACTTTTTTGCACATTTAGCGAGCCAATCACAAGCTTCACTCAACTAATCCAGGAAAAGTCCACACATGTCGGCTGCGGCATTCTGCGCGAGACAAAAGGCACATGGACACAGCAAAATATCATTTGTCTGTTTGCGCGTGAGAACTTTTTCAATCAGCCCGTTTACCGAAGCAGCGATGTGGCCGCCACTGGTTGCCAGACGGGCCACAATCCGATGTACAAGTACCTGTGCTCCGAAAACGAAGTCTACGACGTGAATGTAGTTGATGATTTTACTGCTGGTCAATTTACACCAGCAATACGCATTAGAATTAAGTCGTCGCCATAAATGGAAATAACTATTTTTTCATAACAATAGAACTAAGTATTTGAGAAAGACAAAAACAATTAGAACCAGAAAGAGTGTTATTTTCAGCTTTGCCAAAACTTGTATACTCTTGCAAGCGTTTCCCAATTATTCTTTGTGGAAAATCTTTATTTTATCGTTTTTCCAATAAGCCACGCCCATTTTCAAATTTTTTGAGAGAAAGTAATGCAATCATACTATACTACGATCGATTTCGATTTGATTCGATTCGATTTTCTATCTCGCCTGCTTACGGAGAAATCCCATTTTTATACTCTTCACGAAGTGAATGACCAGACTGCCCTTCGCTTTTCTTCGACACTATTGAGTCGATAACTCAAAAAACACCTCAACTTTCAAGCAAAAACCTAATTTTTGATTTATTGTTTCTATGGGAGCTACATATATGGTATAGTCGTCCGATACTCACCAACCTCGTATTTGACCGATCGCTCCTATGGTGGCTATATGGTTTAGTAATCCAATTGTGAGAAAAGAAAATTCTATTAAAAGGCTGTTGTTGCCTTTAATAGCCAATAGCTTTTTAATAGCTGCTTTTTTCCTCATGTTAATTTTCTGCTACTTTGCATTCCAATTTCCTTCGTTGCATCGTAAATGTAATTCCATATGTTACGTTGAAGTTCAACAGAACATAGGGAGTTACAATTGTTAATATACTTCTTAACATTTTTTAAACAGAGTTGACAGAAGAGGGTGGCAATGGTTGCCATATTCGTTCCTCATGTTACAAAAGATCTCCACATTTATTAACCAAAATAACCACTAATAATTAACATAAATTTATTAAAAAACTAACTACAATTAATGACACTATCGTACAAATGAAATGGTAGAATTTCTTATATTCCTTCGAAAGGTACACGTAAATAAATGTAATTTAATAACCGTTCTCTTGACGGTTTGGTTCGATGGTTACGCGTGCATAGGGACTGCCGGCGCCCACTTTGCGTCGCATGGTGACGCCACGATGCGGACGCAAGCCCATTACAATCAGATATATGCCCACGGCGCAGACCGCGATCAGCGCCAGCACTATGATGCTGTATAGCCAATGTGGCCACGTGTCACATCTGAATTCCGAGGCAGGCACACTCGACACGCGTCTGCCGCGCAAACGGGATGGCTTGAAACAGCGCCCGTTCGTCTCGAGCGGCAAACGTCGCACCCAAACTAATTCGCAGTCACAGTGAAGCGGCAGACCGTTGAGATCCAATTCGGTGAGTTGTTTAAAAATCGGCGCAAGCGTTGCATTAAAAGTGCGCATGGTAGTGCCACGAAAAATCAATGTACGCAACGGTGAGGCTTTTTTTGTGTCCAAGTGTGTGCCAAATACATCTGCATCGAACGAGTTAAGGCGACGACTGTTTTGGAAGCTAACTTTCTGCAATGTTGATAAAGTTTCGAAAGCGCCGACACCGATGCTTTGCAAGTGTGGCATATCCTCCAGATAGAGTTCCGTAATATTAGAAATGTGCGCAGTGTCCGAAGACAACAGACACTCGATTGGATTCTCGCTGAGGTCAATTTTTGTCAGTGTACGCGGCAAGTTTTCGGGCACACGTGTCAACTGATTGCGTCGCAAATGCAACTCCTTCAGCGTGGCCTGCTCGGGTATGTGGAGCGTTGTTAGACCGCACGCATCGAGCTGCAGCTTTTGCAGTTTTTGATTGACGCCCAGTGTTGTGTAAATGTCCAATGATTGCGCACTGCCCGCCGTCTCATTTAAACGGCGATTCCACGATAAATTCAACACGTTCAGATTGGTCAAGGTTGCAAAGATTTGCATTGGCAGTACTTGCAAATTATTGTGCGACAAATCGAGCACTTCCAAGTGCAATAAACTATCAAAAGCATGCGCTTCAATAACTTGCAAGCTATTCCAACTCAGGTAGAGTTCACGTAAACTGCTAAGCTTATCAAAATTCGACTTTGCCACACTCGTGATGTTATTGTGCATGGCATTTAGCAAATGCAGGCTATCGCTGGCAAACGACGGCAAGCGATCAAGTGCATTCCACGATAAGTCCAGCACATCAACGTATAAGGGTAATGCTTCGTTCACATCTTGCGTCTTGAAGTCCTTATAGCTACAATCGATATGCACGGCACGCGTGCCCCACGGTCCGGCGCTCACATTGCCGCACTCGCATGATTGTCGCGTATTCTTGTGTGCGTCCGGATAACAAAAGCGCTCCGAGCCATCGTCAATGCCATCAACGGCAGCAACGTCCACGTTCTCCGCTCCAGACAAAGCAAACCAGATGAGTGCACAAATCAATTGCAATACCGATTTTTTCATTTCACTGCCGACGCCGTCACTTACAACTATCAACTGTGCGTCGCACAAACTTGGGCCTTTTTGTATCGCAGAGTCAGCGTTTCATCGCCTCCACTTCCATATCTTATCGCAATGGAATGCTTACTAATAATGCCTCATTCACTTCGCAGTACGCGTTCCCGGCAAAGATAAGATAAGATTGGCTTTACGCTACGTACTACGACTCTGGTGTATCATCAATATGTATCCGACAGGTTTTTAGTATTTTTTTTTTATTTTATTATTTACCTTATCATGATTTCCAGTGCGTTCGTTTCGATTTATCTTAAAATGATTAATCAAGCCCAAAGTCTTAAGCAAATAAATGTTGCATTGATAGTTGCGTTGACTGTTTTCAAACCACAGAACCGTAACAATTTTGGCTTTGCTGTTTATTAAATATGCAAACTGCTTAAAGTAAACTTTAATTAAAATATTCTGATACTCATATCAACGTACAACATGCGAAGTTAATCCGCAGCACACGGCTTTTGACGTGACATTAAATTACACGCGTTATTCTTAGGAAGAATCTAAAGTCATTAGGGTTTCTTCTTACTTTCACTTTTCTTTGCTGTGTTGAAAGATGTCTAAGTATGTCTATGTCTTTCAGACATGTTGCTTAACCCAACACATGATACATAATAAGAAAATTTAAAGAAAACCATTTTGCGCGCATTTTAAAGTATTCTATAAAATTCAATATCAACTACAACTTACTCTTGCTCAAGTTGCAGAGTCTAATAAAATGAGTCAATGGAGCGTTCATGTACATATATGCTATGTATGTGTATATGCATGTGTGTAAGTTTGTACCAAGTTTAGTTGCCGCCACTTCAGAATTGATGAAGCACAGTCAGACGCCAACCCCACACAAATTTACATAATTTCGGCGTGGAAACATCGTTTGTGCGTTTGTATACGTATACATACATATGTAAATATGTATATGTAGATGTTTTTGTGTGTGTGTCATGCTGCCCCGCAGCTTAAGTATACATGTAAGGCATTTAATGAGCTCTGTAAGCGAAAACCAGCACATCAGACTGAAACACAATAAGTTGACGCTCATTATACATGGTACATGGCAGCAACATAAATTCAACGCTAAAGGGCAACAAAAATTCGATGTATGCTTATTTATATTTTGTGTATACATGAAAATTGCGCTCAAAGCGTCAAAATCATTTCAACTGTCAGTTGCAATTTTTAATTGAAGTTGTTTTTTCAGCAGCACAGCACAAAGGCATACAAATTGCTTATTTAAGCTAATTAAATGCGTTGTTGATTGACAACATAATGACATGTGTCAATTTGCTTTCATTGTTAGCAAGCACGAACCACGAACCACAAAATGACATGTCGACAATGTACTAAGCGTTAAATTGTACCATTAAGCAAATAACCGTTCAATCAGAACGTACTTTCAATTGTCAAGCCAACAAAACATCACAAAATGTTTATGTGCTCGTGGGTGCTTTCATGTAATTTAACACTCGTACTTTGCTAATTAAAATCGACGCATCAAAGCTTGAAATATTATCAAAAAGCAACAATGAGTTTTAAGGATAACAATTATTTCATTTTGTATTTTATACAAGTTCATTTATTTAATTACTTTGTGAATAAAATAAATGACAATTAAATAAAAAATGTTTCTGAACAAATGTATTGTTGGGTCCGCACTTGGCATTAGCTTCTTTTTTTCAGTTGGCTTTTTTATTTGTACTTCAATTTAATGCGAAATTATTGTAAATATATATTTATAAAATTTTTGTGCAAAAGAAAAATGTAAAAAATAACATTGCATACTTTTGCGCGCAGTTTTGTCGTTCTATGAAAAAACATCTCACTTTGCGTGTGACAACCCACTATAAATTGCAAATGGCTGCACTTCCGTTTTGTACACCGTTCGCAAAACTTTCGCTCTTGCATAATAGAAAAGTGAGTTTTTTGCACGCCGACCAAGCTGACCATAAACATGGAGCAAACTGCTGTCAAACGGCATTTTCACAAAATTGCATTTTCCATTTACTGTAACACTTTGCTTGCATGTGTGTGTGTCAATTTACGAAATTATGTGGCAGTTGTAACCATGACACGTGGTCCATTAACAAACTCGTTTGTGTGGCAGCAATTGACTTTCACACATTTCATTATGATTGAAGTGTTGTACTTTGTGTGATGAACTTCTAAATTAGCCTCAGTGCGACAAAATAAAAAGTTGGAATATTTTCACACTACAAGCGGAAGTAGCCATTTTGATTTAGCCAGTGAGGGAAATTTGCAAAAAAGCGCAATTGGCGTAATGGCAACGATGAAATATTTCCGTTTCCGGTCAATTTGTAAATGTGTGGTCATGTTGGCATAACATAACATTTTTCATGCATAAAAAATAAGTGCAAAGCATTAAATTAACTTCACTCATTTTGCATTTACGCGCACGAAAGTATGCTACCGAACCGCAGCACAAATTGGACTTGACCTTTTTCCCCTTGTCCCGCGCAATTAATGCATTTCGGTTGGCGTGCGCATTTCAGACTTGCACTTCGCTCCAGTACCGACATAGTCTTGCACTCAGCACACGAACAAACACAGGCATGGATTGCTCAAATAGTAGCAAAGAGCACTTCGTTGCTGCCACGCTTACAGCTTGCACAGTCGTCTTTCACTTTTGTCAATTTGCTTGGTCGCTACAGCTGCTTGTTGCATTGTCGTGGTTGCCCCATTCACAGGGCAAGTTTCGAAATGCCAACAGAAAAAATACCATTAATTTAAATGAGCGCGCGTGCAACTGCAAACAATCAGCTTGACTTGACAATGCAGAGCACAACCGCAGCCCGCGCTTGGCGCAAGACCGCACTGATGCACTTCACTCCACTGTTGTGCAACCATTTCGAGTGACTTCATTTATTGCAATTTCAGAAGTACGCCTTTATTGCTTTTTGCGACGTATGCATATTTATTACTATTTATCAATATTTAACTTCTTCAAGTTCACAAACTCATGACATTTTTACTTTTGCCTTTTATGTATTCATTAATTTTTAATTACGATATCACAAATACGAAAAGTGTTTTTTATTGCGCAATAATAATTAATAATAATTCGTTTTTTTATCACATTCGTTGATTAATGCAATACTTTGGGCACACTTTATTTATCAATTGGCTTCATTTTGATTTATTGGTCAACATTTTAACAAACTACCGATATTTGTCGAGACATTACTTGTTGGCCGGCATAAAACAAGTGTAACATGAAATGTGTGTTTGTAAGTCTAACAAGTTTTATTACCCAATCAAGTACACATACATAAAAATAAACGCTGTCGATGCAACATTCCAGCACATAAAGCACAAATTTAACCCAACCAAAGCGGAAAAAGCAAACTATGCGCACATCATAAAAGTAACATAATAAAATTTCAAAAAGCCCAATGAACACAGACTTCAACTTCAACATCAGCATCAGCTTCAAGCACCCACACCAACACCACGGCCACTGTGTCCTTTGGCAACTATTTCTTTTTTTTGTTTTTATTTTTTGTGCTTACTTTTTTAAGCAGTACACATGCCTCAACTTGATCACATTAAAGTGCATGGCTCGCCTCGCCTACGTTCTACTTGTTGTAATAAGATACTTAAATGTTTGAAGTACACGACACATAAGCAAAAACGAAACGAAATCGAGTTGAAAGTGTGTGTAGCTTTTTACGCTTTAGTGGTTAGCAATGCTTAGACTTCATGTAGCGTACATAAGCATCTTATTTTCGCTGGCACTGGACATGCCAAGCTAAGCTCGTGGCATTGGTCCGTTGAGCATAGAATGACGAGACAAGAAGCATTTGTGCACATAGACAAGTAAGTGTAAGTATTAACAGCTTCATTAGTACTCAAACACTTATGTTAGCCATACACACACACACACGCAACATACATCCCACACACACACACACACACAGACAACCGAACGCATACAAACGTGGATTTGACGTTTGTATGGCATCGTCAGCTATTTTTTTTTCCTCAAGCAATATTTTCTGAAGTATAAAAATATAAACCCGCCAGCACTAACATCTGCTACGGTTACTGTAACGGCTTCGGTTGCTGGTGCCAGTGCTGGTGCCGATGCTGAAGCTCATGTTGCTGCCTTCGTTGCCATACTTCAGTGCTCAAGTACATTAATTTTCGGATTAGCAAAGCAATAAATCTTCAATGACGTTACAAAAGCCGAAAAAAGATTGACAGCTAGATTGAGTGCTATATGAACACGTACCAAGTGACCGAGTCAGTTCACTTAGCTGTCCCAGTTCATTTCAGTTGAGCTCTGCTCTACTCTATGCTGCTCAATTCCATTCAGTACATTTTGGTTCGGTTCAGTTTAGTTCTGTTTAGTAGTATTGTTCATTTTCTTAAGCACTGTTTATGCCCATCAAGTTCATTTATGGTTGCTTTGATTAGTTGCTGCAACGCAATGTTTTCTACTTCGCCATACTAATGGAGTTTCGAGAACCCAAGCTGACATTCATGGCGCTGATTCTCTAAGGCAGTTCCAACGAAATTGATTTTGCTTTCCGTTACTAACGTACAAAACCCCAAGATTCACCATGCTAACTCAGCTTACAACTCGAATGCAGGAAATTAATTAGTAGCGAAGCCCTTTAGGTATTCTAACTGCTTGACAACCAACCTGCCTATCTGTCTGTCTATGTGTCTGTGTGTCTGCCTGCCAGTTCGACCATCAACTGGCCTGTTGGTAAAACAAAAGACAAACAATCGTCTAATGACAAATGCCAACAGCAGGCCAAGCGTACAAATCAAATACAATTGAAAATCATGTAATCGAAGCCGAACTTTGCTCTGCTCAACACTCAGCGCTGCAATGCCTTGAACTATCGTTATGTCCTTTGAAATGTCCAAACAACATGCAATTGAAATGAGCTCATAATAGATAGCCGAAAATTGGATTTTCACTTCTACGAGTGCCGGACAGGTAATCGAAGCCGTTGCAATACAAAAATGCAGCACAATGGATAACGAGCAATTCTGCTCAACTTGCCTGACAACAACTTCTCTTGACTGTCATGTACCAGCACAAATAGCAAACATTACGGCTCGAGAATAAATGTTTTTTGTTTTTTGTTGGTTGTTTTTTTTGTTTTATTAAGGCAAACAAATTGGACTTGTCAACGCTGACAAATACAAATGGAAAACAAAAGGCTTTTTGATTTAATTGCTGCAAGCAACTTTTGTTTTGCTTAAGTAATAAGACAAACTTTTGCTGTGAAATCAATTGAATGTTGCTTTGAAAAAACTTTAGTACAATCAAATGATAAAACTGTTTCCATTGAATTGCAAACCTTTTCAAAACCTCATTTGATACTTTCACTTGTACAAAAGCACGTATACTTAATTAAAAATAAATGTGGATCACTTTACGTATACGTAATAACTAAAACATTTCTCAGTAAGTAAATGCACTTCGAACGCACTTGAATCAAAAAGCATTTCAAGTAGTTTTCGTAGTGAATGTATATTTTACGATTGTTATTGAACCCTGAGGAATATGCAAAAATGGACTTCTTCGAAGAGTCTTTGAAAGATTCTTAATATTTAATAAATTGATTTAATTGCCGGTAAAATAACTTTAGCTTTTCGTATTTCGAAATTCAATTCTGTTGGAACAATGTATCTGTTGCTTATTGAAGTATTTACTTATGTAAGTAATTATCAGTGGCAATGCCGTCACAGTGCCATGAACAAGTCGCTCAATGGCAAATAATTCAAAATTAATGAGATATTAATGGTTTGTCGGTTGCGTTGCATGATATCGAAGTATTTGACATTTAAAACAAAAGTTTTACGCTTGCAGCAATAAATAAAACCACATTTGGGTTTTTTATGAAATGACTTTCGAAGTAAAGTCAAACAAAATCAAAACACATTTAAATATTACTGGGTTTCGCATTATATTCATAAATTTCTAAAGTTGAATTCATGTTGGTTTTGTTGTTGTTTGTATGCTTAAGCTTTAAGGGATATATGTATATACATTGTTCATTACATATTGAGTAACGAACACAATACATGCAAAAATACACACTCAGACGCATATAACGCGACTTTTGCGCGTTGATGGCAACGCCAACATGAACAAGTGTGACTTTTATCATTTTCATCTAATGAAAGTTTGAAATTGTTTTACATCAACACAGACACGCATCCACAGACACAGACACCCACATGCATATGAAAATACTACCAGCAAACGAGCTTGACTCGCATGTTTAACCATGTTTTTTTTTCGGTGTAAATGTGTAAATGTGTGCATGTGTGTGTGTGTGTGTGAGTATTAAAATTTATGTTCGCAGAGCTCGTTTGTGGCATAAGCTGCCATTACACTAAACATTTTCTCTGAATTTGCTATTTAATTGAGCGTTCAAATAAAGTTAAATGCAAATTTAAAATTCAGCACTTTTACTTTTTTTTCTCTTTTATCACATTTTTCATTCATTTTGATTCGGTTTACACGGCCTTTTCATTTTCATTGCTTTGTGGCTCATTGAAAATGCTCAAAGGCATTGAAAATAGAACTGAGCAGAAAAAATATATTTTAAATAAACCATATAATATATGAAATCAACAAAACATGCTTCTAATGAAATTCAGTCGACATTGCTAAGTGTACTTTATATACTTACTTACTTTAAAATTACAATAAACCCTAATTTGGAAAACATTTTATCTGCATATTAAATTTAGGCACATATATACACTCAAACGCACACACACACATACATACTCATTTAATACGTTGGTGTCTGTTGTCTGACAGAGCATCCTTAATGGCAATTAAATTAGTGTGAAAAGTGTTCGAGTGAAATTTGTTATGTGTGTTTGTGTTAGTGTGCGTTAGCTACATATATACACACTTATACATATATGTGTATAGGGTGCAAGCTGCTTTTAATGCTATAAAGTGAAATGACATGAACACAAAAAAGTATACATGTACCTCGAGTCAGACACGAGCCCGTGTACACGTATTACTAATGCTTGATGATGACAAAATCAGCCGATTATCCTTCTAAAATCATCCACATGAACAGACAATAAGACATGCTCACACACACACACACACGAACACACGTAAGCACACGCAGATCTACCGGCAGGCTCAGGCCAATGTATGTTAGCATGTTTGGCTGCAAATTAAAATGGCATTTGTCGTTTATTATAATTGAAGATGTTCGGTCTTTGATTTTACATGTAAGACCGTAAACGAACCGAGCTGAACAAGCTTCAACACATAACTACAAAGCATAATGATTAACGATGACAATGGCAATGAAGCGAAATCTCTTGAGGTCATATACAGACTTTCAATATATTTACATAATTTAGACAACGCACTTTTCCCGTTGCGATCGATTGAAAGCAAATTGGCAAAAAATAGCAAAATTATTTGTGTTTTATTTTATCTTTTCTTTTTCACTGAGCTCTATTTAGAATTTTTGTAGTATTTAGTTGGTTTAAAACCAACGATACCAATTTTAATTTCCTAAAAAAGTGTTTAAAGTCCTTTTTATACTTTTTCATTCACAAAAATGTTAGAACATAGAACGTATCATGTAGAGACATGAGCTCACATATGCATAGTACTTAAGACTAGTAGTAAAACACATGATATTGAAAAGTTGGAAACATTAGAAGTTCTTCAACAAAGACACTTCCTTATTTTGGGTTTATGTATGGAAGTTCATTCTTTCAGTCTCATCATATATTTCGAACAGTGGGTAGCTTAGCAGCATGCGTTTAATCTCATGTAATCTCATTCGATTCCAAGCTCATTTTTCTTCATACCATTTATAAAAATAAGTGCCCTTAATATGTTTAATCCAAACACTGCCAACTATCATGTACTTAACAGACTTAAAGCATGTTGGCATGTGTAATTGACGAACCTGGTGCATGTTCAGTGTTTGCCTGATTGAACATAAATTTATATGTATTGCAGACCCAACTTACTTGCAAGCCTCGTGCACATTACGATATGTAATCATGCAATTTCGCAAATTTCATTTGCTTGTCAAGTCTTCGGCATAATGACTCAAGTTGACACAAAATTCGTTTAAAGGCACACTCAGAGCCTGTTCAAACATAGATGCATGTTAACATTGTAAACGAACCAAATTTCTATAATTAATAACAAAATATGCACAGGCATGAGGCTGGAGTCGAAGTTAATTGGCTTGACTAACACAACAAATGCACAAGAAATGCCGAAAGATGAAACATTTTGCTACTTATATTGTAGAAATTTGTATTGAATAAAGCCGATTGCATTGTGAGCTGATTTCATTGGGATACGATAACTTAATGCGATTACGGCAAATATGTAATGAATGCAATGAAAATATATGACAAGGTACAAATTTATATATGTATAAGTATGTATGTATGTATAAACAACAAAGATGGCATGTCATGTTAATTTAGTATATTGTAGCTGTAACATAAATATTGTCATCTAAGGTACATAAAATTGAAATAAAGCACGAATCTGTCAATAAAAAGCGCACTCAAGTTTGTGTAATTTATTTGTGTTTGCAAGATTTCGTATTCTTTACTTAAGTACCACAGACTTTTTCTGTCTGCTGACTTTGTCAATGCACACACACACATACACATGCAAACATACACACATATACAACTCAACTTCGCAGTCATGTTGTGTGTGTCAGCAGGCATCGACATCTAGTTGAAGTCGACACCCTCTGGGGATTTATTATGCCAAGTTGACTTTTGGCTCATGTACGTGCAAATTCGGTTTTATGCATCAAGGTTATTGATTATCGAAAACAAAGAAGAAAAAACAAAAGGCAAAGGAATGCCACAGTTGACGTGGTTTATGTTGTCATAAATATTTTTACGTGCATAGCTATTAAAATGTCTTGTACACGTTTAGTTCGATTCTGGTTTTGTTTGATTTCTTTTTTCTTTGTATTCAAGGTGTGTTGCTCTGCTTTGCTTTTTGGTAATAGAAAGTTTTCAAATTAATTTAAAATCACATCAAAATGCTCACAAATGAATCAATCTTTAATTCACATACATTTAAATGACTTCTTACACATAAAAAATAAAAACAAAGTTAATTAAAAACGTTCAATTATTAGCTTATAAATATAGCGCGCTACTAAAAATCAACTTAGGTCATTACATGCTCTTACACATCTTTAAAGAATAAGCATAAAACAGTTAAGTCGACAAATAAATTATAATGGATTAAAAAATATATAATTTCTTCTTTGCATTTAAAGTTCTTTGCAATACAAAGTTTTTTTAACACATTTCAATAAATCATTAAGCGACACTTAACACCAACTCAACTCCATTAGGTTACATTATGATGCCTAGAAGTATGCTACGCTTTTGTAAGTTATAAAATATGCGATACTGCGGCAATACAAGCAAAACTTATGTAAATACAATTTAATGCAAAAGATACTTGTCTCACACTTGCTTAAACTTTGTCTAAGTTGTGCCAAACATTATTATTTGATAAGCAAACAACATGCTTTCTTCAAATTATTACAAACAACAAGGGGAACGAACTCAAAGTGCTTTTCTTTGTTAGACTGTCATTGTAAATTTAAAATTGTCACAAACTACGCTTTGTTTCATAATTTAACATGTCAATTTATTCTCAATTTACGCTCAATGTAAAACATCAACCATAATTTGTATCTCAAATACATATTTCATATAACTAAAGCAAGAAAGAAACAACACGAACACAAAAACAGCAAAAAAAAGAAGCAAAAATTGCTTTTGAAATTGCATCAACTAAAATGAAAAAGTTTTTATGTTGCATTTCAAACTCAATGAGCTTTCCATTAAGAATAAAACAAAAAAAACAAGAAGAGAAATAAAATTGACACACATAAAAATACATCTTTATTTCTCTTAGTTTGCTGTACGTTTTCATGGAAATGCGTAAAGTCCATTTAAACTTTTTTTATAGCAATTTGCGGAACACAAAATACATTTCAGAGTGTGTGTGGCAATGAGTCCCTCCGACTTTTCAGGCTGTTGGTTGATTGCTTTTATGACATTTGTTCGAAACCATAACTTTTTAAAGCACTTTAAGCAGAGTGGGAAAAGTAGTATTTTCCGTTGATAGTTTTAACGCAATAGTTTATTAATGGTATTAATCTGTCAACATTTTTTAGCAGCATAAAATATTTTATCAACTAAAAATAATTTCACAAATTATTTTAAACAAAAATACGAAAACGCTTGTTCAGCATTTGAACTTAAACTCACTACGAGATGTATTTGACATGCAATGCAATTAAACATGTTTCTAAAAATATCATTAATCAACGTCAGCAACTGTTTAAAGTGAAAGTCTTTAATTCGAATTTACGGTTTAATAAGTATCGTACAAAGCTTTAAATTAAAAAGCAACATACTCAACTTGCCTTATTACTATTAACTTTGCTCTACTAATGCGCGATCAAATTCAATGAACATAATTAGAGCTTAAAAAATTGAGTTCTAATAATCAAAAATACATTTATGTATCGTATATTAAAAACTTATTAACGATCTAAGCCAACCACATTTTTATGCACAACAGAAAAATTTTAACTTTACTTGTCTATTTTTTATTAAAATATTTTTTTATTTTGCCTTTGCAAATAATTGGCTCTTTTCATGCACATGAGCACACTCGACACCATTTCCACTTACTTGATTCATAGTTTATCACCAGCAAACGTCACACATACACCAATCTACACACACAAACACACACACATATATATATGTATAGAAAACAAACTTTATCTCTAGTTTGCACAATTTGTATCCATTGAAGTGCTCTACGGTCTCCAGCCAAGGGCGTTCCTTCCTCTTTTTTGTATTTTTTTATTTTTTTCAAATGCCTCAGGATAACGATAGGATTCAATGGGGCTTGTCGAAACGTGACACTCTGCGTTAAGCGCTGCTTGCAGCGCATTTCCTCTCACTTCATCATTAGCGAAATAGAAAACTATTGCAAAGAATAAAAGAGAAAGAGAAGGAATTTAAATGAAAATGAAACGAACGAACGAACGAAAAAGTGAACGTCGCACACGAACGAATCCGGCCGACATGGAAAGGCTTAACTTGTTGGCTTTGAGTGTCAGCGTTGAATCAGGATGAGCTTTGTCAGTGACGACAGTCTTTTCTGTGAATGTGGGTGTGGGTGTATTCGTGTGTGCGTGTGTGTATCCGTAAGCGCATGTAGTTGTGTGCGATTTGTAGAGAGCCACGGATGTGCCTGCTAGATATGCCGGCAAATTAGTGCCATTAAGACGTGCCTTTTCAATGGCACTCTTCACTGTATTGAAACGCAATAAAATAGTTGAAATATTTTATTTTTTTTATTTTTAATTCTTTTCTTCATTGCAATGCCTGCAATGTAAAAGTTCAAGCAGATCTGCAATTATTATTGGTGCATTTCTATTCATTATGTTTAAATTTGCAGCCCGTCATAAATAACACAATAAGTGATTATTCATTTATTCAAGTATTTTGCATTTTTCGTTCTCAATTAAAACATTACTTGTAATATTTTATGTTTACTTAATTTGCTTTGCTTACAACGTTTCACGTTCTTAGCCCGGCTTAATTGAACAGCAAAACAATATGACAGCCTCATTAAATGCTGTCGATGCTTGCCCTCTTACAGGCGGCAGAAGGCAAGCAGTCCGGAAAGCGTTTATACTTTGTCCTTTGCCGTTGCCGTTACCCTGAGTATGAAGTCATACGAGAAGTCAAAAGTCGTGGCATTTTGACTGTTCATTTTCACGGTACGACGCCTGTTGCCGTTTATTGTCGCCTCGTTACAACCAAACTGTGCCATAGCTTAATGCCTTTTGAATAACACAGGCAACAACACAATCGACGGCGATAACAAATATGTATGTATGTATGTATGTATGCACGTACTACAACAAAAACAACAAGAACAATTTGTAAGCGGCATGTCGACTACAGCACACTTTGCTGTCGGACTAACAACGACTGTCGTCGAGTAGTATAATATGAACATTGCTGTGAGTACAACTATAAACTATATGAATATGATGAAATAATTAAAACTTGGCGCCGATTTGCATGTGTGTGTGTGTTTGTGTGTACACAGTGGTTTCAAAGCAGAGGATGTGGAAAAGTCGAAAATGTTTTATTTTTGTTGTTATTATATATTTTTTTAATGTACAAATTAGGTTATTCCATCATAAATCAATCTAACTTACGATCCTTATTCAACAAATCTATTTAAAGAAGAAATGTGGTTTTAACAGTTTATTTAATAGATAAATACATATGTTTCTTATGCCAGTCACTTTACAATCCAATGCCATCGTTCCTAGCAATTGTTATTCCGCTGTTAAAATCACATTTGCCTGCTATTCAATGGAGTGTCCCTCTTAACAGTGCTTAATAAAGTTGCCTGAATAACAGGTTTAAGCTTTGTTCATTATTTTGATTGCCAATAATTGTTTATGTATGAAGAATTATATTAAATAAACTCTCGAAGAAGTAAAAATTTTAAATAATAAATAAGCAGAAATTTTGTTTTGAAATCCAAGTTGAGTCAAAAATGGAATGGCCCATACGTTCTCAACGCACAAACTTTACTTAACGCGTATTATTTGTTCTAAACTTTGGACTTCGTGCGTCGACTATGGCTCGGATCGGCTCTGCTCTGCTTCGGGTCGTTTGTATTTATGTATGCGTGTTTTTTGTCTTTTTGCCAATTAAAAACAAAAAAAAAAATACTAAAAATGTGCTTTCCAATTTGTGTATGTTTTAAAACTTTTTTCATATTTGTTTTGTTTTGGTTCAAGTGTATAAATTATGTTTTGTTGGGTTTTTAAGTTTTAATTATGCATAATTAAGAGTAAAGCATTGTTGCCAACATAAATAATTTGCTAACAAATAACAGAAATTCATTGTTTGCTAAAATTTTAATTAATTTGGAAATGCATACACACACATGCATAAAAGAAAGTATTCAATTTATTACTCAAGAAGGCAGAGGCGAATGTGGCAACAGACGCAACCTTTCAGCACACCCACTTAAGTCAAAGTGTATTCAAGCATAGTTTAAGCTTCACTGCGCTGTCTCCGGCACTGCACTCGGTGCACTTCAAAGTCAGTCAGTCAGTCAGTCAGTCAGTTGGTTAGTTAGCAGTCCTTGTTGAGTAGCTAGCGAGAATGACATAATGTCAAAGCGCGCACACTCTTAAGTACATCATTGCATTCATTCAGACTCTTTTGCATATTCGAAGCGTAATTATGTGCGCATTCATCAACGTCTTCGTCAACTCGGCGCAACTGAATGAAGCGTTGAACGAAGCAATGAATGAGTGTAGGCGTGTGAATGGGTGTGGCTGCATCTGAATAAGAAGGTAATGCACAATGCGGTGCTCTAAATAAGCCAAAGGCAACTCACATGAGACATGTATAAATAGAAAACAAGCAAAAAAGAAACAATAAAATAGAAACCATTGAGTTTGTGTCATTAAGATTGCCCATTGAGAAAGTTTGCAGACATGCTCAGCGATAAGCGGTTCAGTGAACTTTGTAGTTCGTTGCATGTGTCCCCATGTGTGACTTAACGTACTTAAAACACACTTTCTTTTCACTTACTTTACTAAAATGTATTCTTTGTCGTGCATATGTTTTTATCTTTTAATAAATTTTGCTGAACGAAATACTTAAATGCAATAAATGCACTGAGCTTACCTTTAGTTAACTAAAATACCAACTAACTTTTTAAATTCAACTTTCAACAGCGCCTTTTCTCGTTCGAAATCACTTAAATATGTTTTATTTATCTTTATACTCTAAATTGCAAACACATATGGCAGCGCTAACGGCCACGAAATATGTTTGAGACTCAAACACAAAGGTACTAAAAACGAAAATAAATAAATGAAAATAAAACCGAAAAACTTTGGTTTTTTGATCGAAGACGAAGTTTACAAAATAATCTTACGTTGTGGCAAAAGAGTTAAGTCATAAAACTTACTCAAAGCAAAGCAGGCGAGCTTATTGTGTAAGTTGAAGAGACGCAGAAGAAAAAGTGGACAAAAAAAGGAATGCTGTAAATCCTTTTTGCGACACGGTTAGCAAACATATGATGGATGGCAAAATGTTTTATTTTATTTTTGTTGTGTGATATGTGACACAAGTGTTTTAAACTTGTGTGTTTAATTTAAAAGTGTTTTAGACAGTTTTAGTAAGGTTTTTTGACACGAAAAAAAAGTATTGCATACTTCGAAGCGCAATTTAGAGTTAAAATAAAATGTGTTTATTTTGATGAAAGAATGTTTTTTTCGGTGCAATATTTATAAATGAAAAGTATATAAATTTGAAAATGTTTTTGTTTTCAACGTATTACAAATCAAACTGATTGATTAGAAAAAAATATAAGCTTACACAAAGTAATACATCAAAAGATAAGAAATGTAACGTAAGCAATAGAAAATGCGCACGGGCACGTGCTCGTGCAACTCTTTGTTGCATCAATAATATGTCAAGTATGATGATGTTCATTTGTATTAGTTGTGTATGTATGCGAACGCATGTCTCTCATGTGCTCAGCCTAAGTGTGTGTGTGTTTGTGTATGCGTGCTCTTGTATAACGCGTTTCCAATTTCACCTGTAACATTATTTTTGACGGCAAAGTCAAATAAACAGAAAAGAAGAAGAGTTCCAAAGGTAAAAGTAAAAAGGAAACAAAACCAAAAACGAATCAACGAGTTTGCGATGTCAAACGAAGGTTAAAACGTGACACGAATCACGTAAAACAGCTTTGATTCTTGTTGTTGTTGTCTTTGACACAAATACATACATGTATGTATGCCTGTGCATAGTGACATGTACTGTTGGCTGTGCACGTGTATGTACTAACATGGCCAAAGTAAACAGACACACAACAGTTGCTCTGACGTATGCAAGCCGACTTACACAAGTTCTTTTTTGCACGCTTCATTGTTGAACAGACACACAACAGTTGCTCTGACGTATGCAAGCCGACTTACACAAGTTCTTTTTTGCACGCTTCATTGTTTGATTTACTTCAGTTTCCTTTTCCATTGACATTCGATGCCGAAACAATTGGAAAATGATTAGAGACATTTTCATTCGCTTGAGTAAACTTCATTTATGCTGAGAATAATTTGAAGTTTATTTTTTGTCAGTCATACGAATTTTAAACAATAAGACTTGTGAATTTTGTTTGATTCCCTATTTTTTAAGTCGAGCACATTTTCTTTTGCTCCAAATTTACACAAAACTGCTCTGTTCATGTATCGAAATGACTTCAAATGAACTTGAATTGACACACATTTACATTTCATTGAATGAATTGCACGAATTGCAAGAAAAATGTTACGCAATAAGATTTAACAACATTTACATTCAGTTTATGGATGAAAAGTCGAAAACGCTTCCGCCGTACCGAAGCTCAAATCAAAATAGGGGAAATTGTTGTATTATTATTATGTTTTTTTTTCTGTACTCCTACAACGAAAAGAATTTCTACTTCCACCATCTTTGTTGACGGAAATATTTGACATTGGAAATGTATTTTGCCAATTGAAATTTGAATTTCGGCTCTTTGAATTGTTACGACGTATGTTCAACTTTGTTATTGTTTTGGAACTTTGTTAAATGCAATTGAAGTCGTAGAGTTGAAACATAAAGACAAAAGATAAATCAATACAGAAGAAGTTTAAGAATTATCGTACTTTAGCTGACGATTTGCGCAATTTTCTTTTGATATAAAGAAACGCTTATTATGCAATCAAGCGAATATAAAATAAAATTAAAAATCTAACATTTGTCGACGTCACTCTTACCAAATCAGCCAACCATACTGTCTCCACTCAAAGTCTCTAAACAGTCCTACGCAGACACACACAAGTGCGATTGCATGAAACACAAAAACAACAAATAATAAAAATGAAATGAATATTCAAACGTCCTGTCAGCAAAGCAAGCCATGCGCCTTTTGCCAGTTCAACAAATGCCAAGTCAAGTGTTGGCGTCCTTTCTAGCAGTCCACATTGCTGCTTGCCACCTTTTGCCATCGTCTTTGAAGGCAACATTTAGATCCTTATAGTTCGTGCTACCTTTTTATTTTTTTTTCTTTGTTTTTGCGGTTATACGATTAACCAACGAAGTGGAAGGTGTCAAGTGCGAGTCGCCTTTCTTTCATCTCAGCCCACGCAGTTCGAACACAAAGTGACTGGGACACTGAGAAACTGAGAGAGCACTTGTAGTAAGTTTATCGCGTTCCCTTGGGCCAGATAAGCGCTATAATGCTTTCGATTACAATTTGAGTGGTTCACTCAATTTTAAAATGCAATAGTAGTAAACCCAAACAACCACTAGACTTGGGAGACTTTGCTTTTGTACGCCAAAAAAAAAAACCAACAAAAACGGCTGGAGAACCAAAGAAGAGTGAAGAAAAGCTATAAAAAACAGCAGATAGGTCAAATGACCATGGCAAACGCATAGCGAATGGCAGCATCCGCACCTATGTTAAGATGTTTTCGATTGGCAGCTGCTTTCAAAAATTAATAAAATATTCTTCTTTTGGGCACCTTTATCGTTCTCATGTCTTGGGCATTGCCATTGCCAATGCCATTCTGGCTTATTTTACGTGTCAGACATACAAAGTTTAGTTCGGTCGACCAAAACACGGACACAAACTCTGAATTAGATTCAGATTCAACGCACACACGCACCAACATTTATGTATATGCACACATACACACACACAGACAGACAGACAGACAGCCAGACGCATACACGTTCATTGCTCTTTTCATTGTGGTTTTCAAATTTATTTGATTGCGTTATTGAAACAGACTTTGTGGCTTTCATTATTGTTGCTCTCAACTTGTCGGCCATGTTAGCATGTCCTGAATTTTTTGGTCTAGAATTCAATTATAAATAGACAACGCTGCCAAGTCAAAGAAGCCGAAGCCGAAGCCGAACTGCGTAGCACAAGTTTATGAACATTTGCTTTGGGAATTTTAATGACTGTGCCGAAGTCACCCAAGCAATTTAGATTAATTAACTGTGGGGGCGTTGCTAATGAAAGTAGATTGCTTATTAATTTCAAAGTAGTGGTTTTGTATTTCAATTTGCACAAACAGCTTGACTTACGCCAACCTGCAGTCGGCTTAGACAAAGATTTTTCTCAAATTGTTTATTTATCGATGTTCTGACGGTTCTCCTTCTGAAAATTTATATGCAATCTAATAAAAAACAAGTCTAATCGCAGTATATTCGAATGTTTCTTTTGCCTAAAGAGAAGACGAGTGAACGAGGCTAATCGACTTTAATATAATGTATCTTTTAGAGGTCGATTTGTTTGCCAAATTGATACGCCTGAAAAGCTTTTGCTTACTGCATCAAATGAATTTCAATGTACCAAACAGCAATTTTAAGCTATTTGACCGGAATTCTCTTAAATTAGTAACGCTTCGTTCAGTAATACACACTTCCTTCACAGTTATAATAAATGCTTTAGTCAATTCAAAAATTGTGTGACAGCCATTTAACAAAAACTAAAATGGGTAGACTTTCTGTCGTTTTATTACTGGCACAATTTCTCTTTAGTGATTTGTCTTTCGTACGATCGTACAGATCGGAAATCTATTGCAATTCAGACATCTGCCTCGTCCCGGATACACATATAGCATGTCACAATAATGGTGTAAGTTTTCAATCATTTAATCATTAATTGCTGTTTCATTTAATTTGAATCAACCAATCCAAGTCCATGAGCGAGGAATGCAACAGTGATGCCAAATTGGAGCCCATAACGATAAACATGAAGAACTTTATAATTTCTACAGTTAACAGGATTCGAAATAAGCTTGCACGTGGTCTCGTGCCTGGTTATCCACCGGCATCGCGTATGTTGTCGATGCAGTGGGACCCTGAGTTGGCCAAATTGGCGGAACTGAGCGTAATACGTTGTACGACCGAAAACGACGAATGTCGCAACACAAAAAAATTCGAACACGTTGGCCAAATAATCTCACGCGTTGACGAAATGTCCGATGCACTTGATGGACAAGATACCCTTAATTCAATAATTAAAAGTTGGCGTGACACGAGCAAATTGTGTACCGCGGAAATAGTTGAATCATATCAACTTCAAAAACATGGGTTAGTCATTGCAATTAAAATTTAATGTAAGTATTTTATTTGATTGGTTTTGATGTACTCCTTTTAGCAACGACTGCAGCCCATTCTTGCAACTCGCGCAGTCACGTGCCGGCTTTGTCGGCTGTGCAATGCTCAGTCAAACCGATGGCGGTGTTGCATTCATTTATTTTGCTTGTAACTTCTCGCATGGCAACATTGGCGGTCGTAGAGTCTACGAAACTGGTCGAGCCGGCAAACAGTGTACACGGGGCACCCATCATCTCTATCGATATCTTTGCTCTGATAATGAAGTCTTAGACGTAAATGCATTATAACATCACTTTTATTCTGATAATAATGCACGCACAGAATAAAAACTGACAACCGACAAATAAATCAGCAGCTGTGCAGCATGTGACTTACTTCTTGCTGACAAGCTCATCGTTAAGGCAGAACATAAGACTTAAAGGTCTTTTTACCCATGGTCTAGTACGAGACCTTATAGTCAATAATGCATAACTTTCATATCCATAAAGTTTTTAATTATTTGTTGTCATTTATCATTTGACTTTGTTTTGACTCTTTTGATTGCATGTGCGTAGTCTTTTTACTTATTTTGTTGGAGAAATAGTAAATCAATACACATGTAATTAAACAATCAAACTCTCTTGGATGTATTCATCCGATTTGAGTTAAGCGTTAAGCGTACAATTAAAGGATTCCCACATTTGCATACTGACAACTGACATTGACGAGCCAATTAATAAAACTTACGGCTGACACAATAATTGCACTGAATTGCCAAATGCAAATGCTATAAAAAATCTGTCAAAACATTGCGTGTATCAGTTACCATTTAGTCTTGTGCACCAAAGGAAACGAACTTAGACGCCACCGACACCGAAATGACTCAAACGTGCTTAGAAAGATACCGTAAGGTGACCGATTTCTTGAGTACAGTTGCGAGAATCGTCGGCGCTGATCTAGCGAATCCAAACTTCACATACAATTTTGTGACGATTATTGGAGCCACCGCTACATTATTTTTCTTCGGCTGTGTTGGCTACACCATTCACTTGGGCTACAACATTAACAACGATTGGACTGTAATATTACAAGCGATGTGCTTATCAGCGTCTGCTTTAGAAGGATGGACTAAATACTTTGCTTGCCTTGTCAATCAGAGGACGCTTGTAAGAATATTGGCTTTTACACATGAGTTATATGCTGAGTACGAGCAGAAGGGCGGTGGCTATCGGCAAATTTTATGGGATCGTACGACAGTAATTTTCAAGTTAATTGGTGGTTTTTTAATGATTTACACGGGACTTTTCGTTGCAACGTTTTTTTTTCCTGTTGTTTATTATTTTTTATATGATAAGAAAATCTTAGCAATGGAGTTTCTACTGCCGGGCGTCAACCCAAACACATTTCAGGGTTATTTAATTCATTATGCCGTTCAAATTGGCCTACTAACCTTGGGATCTTTTGGCAATTTTGCTGGCGACATGTATCTATTCGTTTATACCGCAAATATTCCGTTGGTTAAAGATATTGTACGCTGCAAATTTCATGATCTCAATGAAGTATTGCTAGAAACACATGATCCGAAAAAAACGAAACCGATGCTAGATGACATCATTTGTTGGCATCAAAAATATATCAAGTAAGGATATCGAAATACATATTAGTTTAATTTTTTCTAATACATTTTTACTTTGAATTTACCTCCGAAACAGTTTGATTCAAGACACGGAACAGGTGTTTTTTCCTGTGGTATTTTTGCAGATGTTTGCAACATCTTTTGCCATCATTACCAGCTTGTTTTGCATTTTCATTCATGTTTGGCCAGCTGCATACGCATATTTGATATATTCTTTGTTCATACTTTATGCATACTGTGGCCTTGGCACATTTGTCGATTCTTCGGTAAAGTATTCGACGCTATTGGTTTTTTTTTTTTACTTTTTGACATATTTTCCTAATTTGTAGAATGACGATTTTTGCTCAATGATCTATACTGATTGCCTTTGGTATGAGTTAACGATACCGGAACAAAAACAGATAATTTTAATGTTGGAAAAGGCACAGAACGCTAAAAGTATGACTGTTGGCAAAATAATGCCGCTGTCAATGTCGAGCGGTTTACAGCTCACTAAGGCGATCTACAGTTATATAATGTTACTACTACAATTTTTAGAATAATCAACTTTTTAGCTTCGTTCTTATACACAAGTGAATATTTACTAAAATCACATTATTTGTTGTTGTGTGCACAAAAATATAGAAGTAGTTTTCAAAATAAAATCTTGCAAAGTTTTAGTTACATTTTATTTTTTTAATTTTAAAAAATAATATAAAAATATTCTACAACTTTGTTGAATTTTTTAATTCTATAAAATAATATAAATATATCATTCAACTTTGTTGGCGGGATTTGTGTGCCTTTAGAAAAGAAAAAGTAAAGAATATTATTTTATTTCATTATTTAAATCCAATTTTTCAGTTTGCAATGTAATTATTACGGTGGATTATATGCTTAAAAAAAATAGTGAAAAGTCAAAAAATACGCAAATTAGAAATAATATTTTTATTCAATTGCAAACATGGCACACATCAAGAAATTCTTGTTAATTCTGACATATTTTTGGCAGTATTCTTCTCACTTGGCAATTGCAACGGATTTCTGCAATAAAAAACTTTGCGTTGGTCATCAAACACACATTGGCTGCAATAATGCGGGTGTATGATTCAACTACGTACATTTTTACATGTAGCACTGTTTACACCGTAAGTGTCGTCACTCGCACGAGAAAAGGTGTAAGCAGTGTGAAAATTCAAGTTGGGTCTTAAATAAACCATCACAATTTCAGAATTACGCAAAAAGTTGTGGCAACAAAGTGAAATTGTTAGCTATTACACCTGAGCAACGAGAAATGATATTAAAAATCATTAATGATTATCGCAATCGAGTCGCGGCTGGTCAATTGCATGGATTTAGCTCAGCTGCGCGCATGTTGAAAGTGCAATGGGATGACGAATTGGAACGATTGGCAGCGGACAATGTGCGCACGTGTCGACTGCAGCTTGACGATTGTCGCAATACAGACAAATTCAAAAATGTCGGCCAACTCGTTGTTTCGTATGGCTGGCCAGATGGTCTTATTATCAAGGCTAAGACAATCCTGAAGGCAACATTAAGTTCTTGGTTTCATGAGTATATTAAGGCCAATAGAAGCATTATTGATGTGTATCGACAGTCGACAAATGGGTAAGTTTTGCCAACATCACCAATCTATTTGACAAACTTATTAACTGCCCAACTATTCCAGCAGCACTTATGGCCACTTTGCTCACTTGGTTCAAGACAAGAATTCCCATATTGGTTGTGCTGTGTTGCGCTTCAACCAAAATCAAATGATTTACCAACATTTAACGTGCAATTTCGCCCGGTCAGTTGTGAACAGCGAGAGAATCTATAAAGCTGGTAAGCCCGCTTCGGGCTGTAAATATGGCATTGATTTGGAGTTCTTTAATTTATGTTCAACTCGAGAAATTGTCGATGTTAATGAGTATTAAATAATAATTAAATGTTTGCGAGATAAACTTATAAAGTTTACATTCTTCATTTCAACTTTCTCACTACTTGCGTTATGTTTTGAGATATGTAGCTTTAATTGAAATTTACCTTGCAAACAATTAAGATTATATTCTTGCTTTTTAAATTAATTTAATTATTTCCATGACCATAACTTCTTTAAACATACTTTTTGTTATAAAGTAGAACATTTTTTTTAAAGCTGAAAAACTTCAATCTACAATTTTTTCATTTAGACTTTGTTGATTTTTGTCTTCGTTTAGAAGTTATAGTCACTTAAATTTGAAAAATGGATGCTGTGAGCGGCTGTTCTTAAAGATCCTTTCATTTTATATTAGTGTATTTTATATTTTGTATTAATATTTGTTTATTTTAAAGTTGACCGATGCCAAAAATCGAAAAAAAAATACAAAAATAGAACAAACACATAAAAACTCCAAATTTTTTGCAGAAAACAAATAATAAAGTTAATAGAAATTAAAATAGCTGACACCATCCATCCATCCTTTAAAATGCCACGCTTTACGTAAATTTGCATCAAAATTTTAACAAATCATGCGTGATATTTTAAGAATATATTTTGATTTGTGATTTGTTGAAAGTTAAAAGTAAATACAAAGGAGTCGGCTATGTCCGGCGACAAAATGACAAGTTTAAATAAAGTTCTCATTTCAATAAACAGAATTTACAAATCTGAACTTCAGAAATTTAATGATTCTTAGATTTTTTTAAACTGATTTAAGATTTGTAAAAGTTATCCAAACTGGTCTCAATATTTATAATTGTTTTTACACCGTTTCTTTGTTTATTTGCATTTATATGTGGAATTTGGGATAAGTACAGTTACATTTCTATAATTAACTTTTATTTTTTAAGTTTTACGATGAATATTAATAAAAGATACTCACAATAAGTTTTTTAAACTTGGTACTGTGAAATAAACTTAGATTACAATATATAATTTTGTAGATTAATTAACTCCCAATCACGTTCAATCGATAGTATCAACTATCGAGTGGCACTAGTAAGCAGTTTGTAGCTTAAAGTCCATCTCTAATAAAATCTGACGATCGATCTGGTCTACTCCCGGTAAGTTAATTCCAGTTGGATTCTTATTTGAAAATTAATTAAGCAGCCTGTGCGTACATAAATGCATGTGTACTTATTATTTATTGACAAATACCATTTGGTCATACCTTACTGATTACATAAGGAATATGTTATCAGCATTTTATATTAAATATGCAGTTCAATGAGAAATCTGACCTATCAGCTGTTCTCGCAGTCAGCTTATTCCAGTTTGATTCTTATTAACTCGACTGTAAACAGTGCACCAAAATGGCAGGCCGTTTGCGTATCCTTAATCCCAAGAAGACATTGTTTCTGCTTTGTGACATCCAAGAGAAGTTCCGGCCGGGAATTTCACTGTTCGATAATATGGTTAAAAACGCTGATAAGCTGGTGAGTACCGACTCATTGACCTTTGCTTCACTCGCTTTGTTAAAATAAACAGTTATAAAAAATAATGTTTAATTAATGCAGACTCGTGCTGGTAAAGAACTGGAAGTGCCACTAATCGTAACCGAGCATTATCCCGAGAAACTTGGTAAAATTGTGCCCGAATTGGATGTGAGCCATGCCAAGGCTGTTGTTGCAAAAACGCTCTTTAGCATGGTTACACCTGATGTAGAAAACAAGATTGAGCAAATCTTTGGAGAACAACCACAGGATGTTGTGCTCTATGGCTTGGAGGTAAGCGGTAAAGTTAACATTTGATAACAATCCGATTAATTGTGTTTGACTTTCAGTCACACATTTGTGTTGAGCAAACTGCAATTGATTTGCTCCAAAAGAACATCAACGTTTTTATTGTCGCCGATTGCTGCTCTTCCCGTTTGACGCAGGACCGCGACTTAGCCCTTGACCGCCTACGCCAAGCCGGCTGCATCGTAACGACCAGTGAGAGCATCATTTTCAATCTATTACGTGACAAAAACAACCCAAAGTTCGATATTGTGCGCAAATTCGTCAACAATCCTTCAGTCGACATGCAACTGAGTCGGAATGCAAAATTGTGAAATTAATGCAAAATTTAGATGGATTATTCATATTTTCGTATTTTTTAAATGCATTTAAGCGTAAAGTGGCATAATTATATATGTATTTACAACTGTGCTATTGTAACGGAAAGAATTTAGTTCAGTATTTTATTTGTTGTTGTTGAAAGATTCAATTGATTTTGTATTATACTCAAATGGACATTTAAAATGCGATCATCTGAAAATTTCTTACCCAACAAAGCAGCTTATGAATGACAATTTAGCATTCAAATGGCATCCTTTTTGCCATTGCCATTCAGCAAGGAACTTCTGATGGAGCACATCACTTTATATGAGTTTGTGAGTGCGTGCATATGTGAGTGTGAATGGAAGTCGACACAAGTGGCGTGCATAGCATAGAATCTATGTAAATCTATCATCGTAAACTTTTATTTTATTACTTTTGCTATAAAATTGCAATCCAATTCGAAATATGTGAAAAGAAATATTTTCGCTTTTTGCGAGTTTTATTGCAATGAATTTAAAACAAGGGACAAAAATTAACATACACAAGCTTAGTGATGCTTGCCACTGCGGTGGACCTCAGATTCCTCTTTGCGTGGATGTGCCTTAATATAGGCCAAGGCTTTTATAACAGAGTCCGGTGTGGGTGGTGGTGTCGGCAACAAATCACCATGCGGATGGAAGCCTTGCTCATCGGCCGTATAGGAAACCTTCACGGGCACACCATCCTTTGATATGAAATGAAATTCGCCTTGCACCAAGTGCTCATCACCAGCCTCATCCGCGCCAATGCCATTTGTAATATCATAACCGTACTCAAAATGTCCATGGCCATCGTCCTTTTTGTACAGCTTCTCAACCTTTGCATGTGCATCATCGTCACCAGCAGCGACGACAACCACCAATACGGCTAAAAGTAACTGACAATCATGGATTAATCAACTTATATTATTTGGTTCATTTTATTTAAGCATCTTACATATTTAAGCATCTTTCCTGCTGTTTGACTGTCAACCACGAATGTTGGGAGCACAAGGCAAACATTCGCTTTTATAACAAAACAGCATTGTTCTTATTCACGCAATCTTATAAATCTAGAGTGCTGAGAACCAGTCCTCAGTTAAAATTTTATTGCAAAAAATATAATTTATATATTATTGTTTGTATTTACTTGGGGATATTGCAAAATTATATTTTATCAATACTTGAATGACATTTTTCGCTTGAAATAAATCCAACAAAAAAAAAACAACAATAACACTTTCGACCTGTTTAGACAACAATGCTTAAACAACAAATAACAAAGTCAAACTTGGTTGAAATAAAGAAATTGGAATTAACAAGACTTCGCGCAATCAAACAGATTAACACTGACACCATTTATTATTTGTAACAAAACAAAACATAACAAAGCAAGTCCATTTTCATTGGCAGCCAGTCGATCTTTCGACTTCATTAATGTTTCTCGACATTTGGATGGAAACCAGTTGAATCCGCTGTATAGGTCACTCTGATCTGCTCACCATTTTCGCCGGGCAGAAAATATTCGCCTTGAATGCCGTTAACATCGCCACGTGCCGAAATTTTTACACCATTAGATGTTTCATGGCCGTGTTCGAAATGGCCATTATTATCCTGAGAGCTATGCGACGACAAAATCGTTGCCTGGCTATCATCCTCATCGATGGCCACAGCAAATGCAACCAGTGCGCAGAGCATTATTAGTGACTAGATTAGAATAGTTTTTGTTATTAACATGATAACTTTTAAGCAAAAATCAAAAACGCTTACATATTTAAACATATTTATTTTATTTAGCCACTTGCGTAGACACCAAAACTAGACTTATAATGATAGTACAAGCAGATTTCCGCTAAATGTTTGGATTAAGCCAAACTCTTGAAGCTTTTATACTGTCCGTCAACCAATAGACGGCCGACTACTAATTAAACGAGTTTTTATTAATCAATAGACTCGTAAGAAACAGGCATGAATTAGCATAAATTTTGTTTTTTCATCAAACCAAATTGTTGAACAAACGAAATAAGAGCGGTACTGCAGGTGAAGAGTTCATTAATTTTGTTTTGATTTTTGATTTTCTCGTTTAGATTATCAAGATTACTTTACCTAATGAGACGTCACTGATGTGTGCACAAAAAGCGTCGATTTTTCTCACGTCATCGTTGATAATGTGGTGGCGGTGGAGTTGTTCTCAGTTAACCCTATCTTATGGAAATCCAATTACATACATCAGTGGCTCCTTGCTGCCTCACTTGTACACTCACCGCCGTTGGCCTTATTTTAAAATGCAAGGCAATCGAAATTAACGTTAAATTAAAATAACAATGTTTGAGGTAAACGGAATTCTAATAGAATGCTTTACGAGTATTGTTGCTTCGTTCGCTAAGAATCTTAGCTATACCCCTTACAACTTCTTGCACATTCGTTTGCCTACGTCGATAGATTTTGCATTGCTCGGAATCTGTTTTACTAGGAGTTGGTACTGTTTTCGTTTTTAAACTACCCTTGGGCTTAGTATATTCAGTTTTGGAAATTATTTGATTAAGAATTCTATCGTAATGTCTAACTACTTCCTTCTTTGTGTTTTTTCTGCGGTGAAGATGGTTTCCGCTCTGTTTGTTAGCAACTTTTCCATGTTCGTTTTTATGTACAGGTCGGGTTACTCCACTTAAAGTATGTCTATAATTCAAATATTTGCTTAGATGTCGATCACAATTTGTTTGCCCGCAATCCGAGAATTCAAGATTCACACTGCAGCAGTGAGCTAGAAGAAGACTTTGTGTGCGTTACATTCTAAACTTTTGTTGGCTATTTAAATTGTTACCAAACTATTAGACGCATATCGATGTAAAATATACTAATAAATATAAAAACGTCTATTTTATTTTGAACTATCAGTAGAAATTTTTCTAAATATTTCCTATTTGGAAATATAAACCGTAACTTAATTTGAAAAGTTTTCAATTTAAATTGAGTGCAGAGTTGCCATATGCATATTGCTGATATGAAAATGTTTTGATGAAAGCTCATCATAGCTATCGATACATTTGTTATCGTCTTTTGAACGCCAATTTGGAAAATATAGTAGTGCCGCATGTCATATAATCACGGACATCAGGTATTGCCAATTATTCTAAATCCAAACCATGAGTAAAAATGGATGCTGTAAAACGACCAAACAGCTCTAAATGATGCTAACTCAAAAACATTCATGAAACAATCCAGAATCCATGTAATCTGGTGATTCGACAGCTCTGCACTTTCGATTGAAACCTTAATGCTTAGGTTCTTGAATAGATGGCGCTTAAAAACGATTCGGGCTAATAATCAATTGGCGGCTACTTTTGAGCCTTCCTGATTCGTCGATATCGTTACTGAATAACGAATATTTATGGTTTGTTACAGCCTGCACAAACAGATGTTTGCTCTGTCTGTTTTGAAAAAGTCGAAAAATTAGCAGCTCAGTTTTGCCTGGAAAATAAGAATTCGGAGGTTTTGTCGACCACTTGAATAACAGAATGGTTATTACCAACAAAGTAGAATTGCCAACAGAGGAAGACCTCACCGTGCAAGAACTAAATGTCTCGACAGCAGCTTTGCGTGCAGCTGCTTTCCATTTGGGAGTGGATTGCGAGAATCAGAATAATGTAAGCGAAAAATCACTTGCCGTGTAGAGGGTATACATCGTATGCTCCTCCATAAGGGGTCAAATGGTCTTGTTGGTCGTTTAGAAGCCTTTTTAAAAGCCATTATATAATTTATGTTGAGCATGACATAACCTCACAATTAGCCGAAAAGTTTGTTTATGTTTACTGATTGGATTGTTACTTTTAGGAATTCATGTTATGCCGACAGGAACTGGATGATCCTCGTGCTTGCATAAAGGAAGGTAAATCGGTAACAAATTGTGCACTGGACTTCTTTCGGAAAGTGAAGAGAAGCTGCCACGAAGAGTTCATGCAGTATGCCACTTGCTTGGACAAGAGCAGCGGTACCATGGCGTTTGGACAGTGAGTTTGGGGTTTTGTTCATCTGGATAAATAGTCCTGTACCTATTTTTTGTGTTTTAGTTGCCGAAAAACGCAAGGTGTTTTCGATAAATGCATGCAAGACAACACTGGTCTTGTTCGTCCTGATTATGGCTACTTCGCTCGTGCACAGGTGAGTGAATCTTTGAAAAGTAAACCTATTTTAAAATTGTGTGTGATATGTATATTTTATATTTAACATACAGGTTCATCGCACTGATCGTGAAGCACCAAAACCACCAGAAGTCAAGATTTATGCTGATGCAACTCCAGGACTGCCCGAAGACTACCCCAAGCCACCAGCCAAGTATGGAGCTCGTTTCCATTGGTTGGAATAAAAGCAATCTAGCAAAATTAACTTAGATTATAGCTGCAAATACAATCTGCGGCCATGCGAAATGAAAGCGTTGAAGTTGCGTTTAAAATACAATTTATTCAATTAAAATCGGATCACTTTATTATGGAGTTTTGCTTTGAACGTGGCTACCTTAGGCTACACACATTAACATAAGATACCTTAATCGGTCCAAGACCTTGGATTTTTAGGAAATATTTTTGGTAGCCACTAATTTCATGAGTGGTGCCATAATCTGCATATGATAATAACCTACACAACAGCTGCAGTAATGCGCTAAATGTTCTGTTATGCCATAAAAACGACGACAGAGCGGTGGTTTCTGATAAAACATATACGATAGTTTGTCTTCTCCCAGCACTAGCAGAATTTTATTGAAGCGGAAGCCTTGTATTGTGAACAAGGAATGGTTGCTGGTGACGATGCGCCATTCGCGGAACACCAAATCGACATTGTTCGGTATGTTCATTGTCTCGCTCATTAGAATATTTTCTGCCCAATCGTTAACATAACCAAGTGTACCAATCGGTGGATAATCGCTACTTTTGTTGGTGATTTTAGCACTGTTTGGATCTCTGTAAATAATTGAAATATTCATATTAGTATTGTAGATTTTTGAATTATTTAGTAATTATTATTAATGCCAAATTGCTTACAATTCAGGCGCATAAATGAGACGCATCAATACAATATCAGTTTTCTTCAACGGTGCCATTTCAGCTCAGCAGTACAAATTAACGCTTTAAAATCAACGGTGAAATTGTCACCGATTGTACGAATAGCGCGTTCTTATATAGCCTGAAAATTTAGTTGGCAGCAGGTAATTTCTGTACGGAAACTATTTTTAAACAGAATACAATCAAATATTAATCCGCGCAAAACATTTTATTACCCAAACCCAATTTGTTCTACCTGCTAAGGATAAGTCAACAAAAATTCTTGGTATTAACGTAAGCCAGTGTTTTATTTTAGTAGTTATACAGAAACGCAATTACGTCCAGGAGTAAATAATTTATGTACAATGTTATAAAAATGCATACAAAAGACAACTAAATATCAACTACCATATATTTACTCTGAATACCATTTGGTTCTCTTTGCTTTCTTTACTTTACCCGCCGCTAAGGAAAGATTGCTGCTGCTCGCATTCGCATTGCCATCAATCATATTCTTGTACTTGTTTACCAAATGTCGCAGATCATCCTTTTCCACTTTTCGTCCCTGCTTGGGCCGATCGTTTGCCTTACGCTCAGCCAAATGAATTTGTTTGATTTTCTTTTGTTTTTGCTTTCGTTTTTCGGTTTTAACGCGTTTCATGTGATCCTGCGCTTGTTCAGCAATCTTCTTCCGTGATCGCATACGCAACGCAGTGCCAGGCTTGGCTGCTGTTCCTACATAATCACCTTCTACATTGACAGCGTTTTTCTTTGACTTTTCGTTTGCACCGTTGGCTTTGGCTGCCCGCGTTGCCTCCAACTTTTTAATGTGCTTTTGTAGTTTAGCTTTATTGTCATCTTTCGGTGCCAACGGAAATTTGTCTAGTTTGCCTGCAACCTTTAACTTTCTACGTTCTTTACGCTTTTCTAATTTCGCTTGATAAGTTGGATTGTTCACTTTTGAACGTTCGTCACGTTTTTGCTTGACCTTGTGCACGGCACGATCCTCAATGCTGAATGCGGCAATGGGGCGCTGACAACGGAAAATTATTGAAATTATGTTTTATAGCCTAAACAAATTGCGACTTACATGTTGTGTTCCAAAAATCTTGGGATTATTGTTTAGTTTCCTAAGTGCCGTTAGAGCTTCCTGGTGCGTGTTAAATGAAAGAAAACCAAAACCTTTTGATTTTCCCTGTGGAAACTCTGGAGTCACTTTGGTTTCACGCATAACACGACATTCGTGTGGTCGAAAGCTCGTGTATGTGATGGCCATCTGCTTCAGTTTTTCATTGTCATAGTGCTGCGGTAAATTGTGTATAGACAAACGATTTCGAGAGACAAACCTGAAATTTGATATTCCATTATATTTGATTTATATAATTTGCAGTTTGTTAATTACCGGTTAAGATTTTTGAGCACTTGAGTTTTTACTTGCTCCAATTGATGACGCTTTGCCATATCAGACGCTGAAACGCCCTCCGCTGCTTTTGAGTTTGCCATAATCAAACCTTCCCTAGCTAGATACAAATTACGTGAATCCTTACCAGCATCACCTTTCGTCTTTTCGGCTTGCTGATTATTGATTTCTTCCCGACTCAGTGCCGGATGTGGATCAAGTACTTCATCATTGATAGTAAATTCGGTGCCAGATTGAAGGCACAAATCCGCAGATTCTTTGGTCTTGAATTTTACAAATGCTGAGCCCTTTGCATGTCCAGAGACCTTCTCACGGTTAATTATGGAGTAATAAATTGGACCGAACTTGCGTACAGACTTTACGCAAATCTGCGTCCTCCACGTCAAAAGGCACATTCTTGATAAAAACTGTGCAACCTTCGTTTACATCGTTCGATATATGTTTCTCCTTCTTAACTTTGTCTATATCCAATTTTGTTTTCAAGTCTTCTTTGTCTTCATCACTGTCATTTTCATCTAATTCATTCTCACTATCATCTTCGCTACCATCATTTTCATCTACTTCACTCTAGAAATATCAAATATTCTTGTTAGTACAATAAATGCTTGATAACAACTTTTTTATTTACAGACCTCTTCTTCATTTTCACTATCAGCTCCTTTGGTGCCAACGTCTTCATTAGTATCCTCTTCTTTTATATCGTCCTCATCTTTGACTTTACTATTTTCTTCGTCCTTAATCTCCACTTTGGGTTTTTTATCGGTTGGTTCTTCATCTTTCTTATGTTGCGCCTTATACTCATCTTTACCCAATGCCCAATCCACAAACACAGTTCGTCCAAGAAGTTCTTTGTTGTTGCTTTGTAAAATCGCCTTGGTTGCCTGATTAATAGTCTCGTATTGCACGAAAGCACAACCAACAAGTTTGCCATCAGCGCGTTTAAGTAGATTCAAATCCTCTACTGTACCCCATTGCTCAAAATGCTTTCGCAATAACTCCTCTGTGCTCTTGTAGCTGATATTACGTACAATTAAGCGGGCGCGTTTTTTCTGGCGGCGCTCCTTTTCTTCCTTTAAACGTTGGGTATTGAAAGGATTCCTTCGCTTCTTTGGCTTTGATTCTGCCTCAGCGTTGGCATTCGCCTCATCTTGTGGGTTATCCAAAAGTTCCATAGCCGAAAAATATTATTCACTCGCACGTGGAGCGTTTGTTTATAGTATAATAAATGGTTACTTGAGTCATTAGTGAGTGATGTGAGTTTCAGAAGGTACCCGTGTAGAAATTAAAAATAGTATTTGACTGTTGCCGCTTTTACAATGGGGTTTTGAAGCCCGCATTTTTTTTTTTAAATCTCATTCAATGATTCTACGATTTTTTCGCTTGCTGCTCTGTCATATGTAATTTTTATGTTTTTTTTTGTTAATTTTGTTTTTCATTTGTAACAATAACTAATAAAAACGACTACTGTACTGACTTTTTCCAACAAGCTCGAACCTTTGCGACCTAACGTAGATGTTTAAAATCTTACTTTTATTGAACCTTCAAAACTCGGTGATGGCTAAGCGCATCTTCTACTGATAATAGTTAATATCAATGTTTTAAAAATATTTTTATTAAAACTTTAAGTCCTTAATTTATCAACGAAAGCAAATAGTTTTTGCATGTACTCGTTCAGTTACGTATTGCTTTTGTTGATAAATTAAGGACTTAAAGTTTTAATAAAAATATTTTTAAAACATTGATATTAACTATTATCAGTAGAAGATGCGCTTAGCCATCACCGAGTTTTGAAGGTTCAATAAAAGTAAGATTTTAAACATCTACGAGATAGATGCCCCCTTAAGTATCAAAAAAAAAAATACCTTAAATTTTTGACAAAACTGTTTTACAGTTCTGGTGTCCAGGCGGCGTTGGCGCAAAGGTTCGAGCTTGTTGGAAAAAGTCAGCATAGTAGTCGTTTTTATTAGTTATTGTTACAAATGAAAAACAAAATTAACAAAAAAAAACATAAAAATTACATATGACAGAGCAGCAAGCGAAAAAATCGTAGAATCATTGAATGAGATTTAAAAAAAAAAAATGCGGGCTTCAAAACCCCATTGTAAAAGCGGCAACAGTCAAATACTATTTTTAATTTCTACACGGGTACCTTCTGAAACTCACATCACTCACTAATGACTCAAGTAACCATTTATTATACTATAAACAAACGCTCCACGTGCGAGTGAATAATATTTTTCGGCTATGGAACTTTTGGAAAACCCACAAGATGAGGCGAATGCCAACGCTGAGGCAGAATAAAAACCAAAGAAGCGAAGGAATCCTTTCAATACTCAACGTTTAAAGGAAGAAAAGGAGCGCCGCCAGAAAAAACGCGCCCGCTTAATTGTACGTAATATCAGCTACAAGAGCACAGAGGAGTTATTGCGAAAGCATTTTGAGCAATGGGGTACAGTAGAGGATTTGAATCTACTTAAACGCGCTGATGGCAAACTTGTTGGTTGTGCTTTCGTGCAATACGAGACTATTAATCAGGCAACCAAGGCAATTTTACAAAGCAACAACAAAGAACTTCTTGGACGAACTGTGTTTGTGGATTGGGCATTGGGTAAAGATGAGTATAAGGCGCAACATAAGAAAGATGAAGAACCAACCGATAAAAAACCCAAAGTGGAGATTAAGGACGAAGAAAATAGTAAAGTCAAAGATGAGGACGATATAAAAGAAGAGGATACTAATGAAGACGTTGGCACCAAAGGAGCTGATAGTGAAAATGAAGAAGAGGTCTGTAAATAAAAAAGTTGTTATCAAGCATTTATTGTACTAACAAGAATATTTGATATTTCTAGAGTGAAGTAGGTGAAAATGATGGTAGCGAAGATGATAGTGAGAATGAATTAGATGAAAATGACAGTGATGAAGAAGACAAAGAAGACTTGAAAACAAAATTGGATATAGACAAAGTTAAGAAGGAGAAACATATATCGAACGATGTAAACGAAGGTTGCACAGTTTTTATCAAGAATGTGCCTTTTGACGTGGAGGACGCAGATTTGCGTAAAGTCTGTCGCAAATTCGGTCCAATTTATTACTCCATAATTAACCGTGAGAAGGTCTCTGGACATTCAAAGGGCTCAGCATTTGTAAAATTCAAGACCAAAGAATCTGCGGATTTGTGCCTTCAATCTGGCACCGAATTTACTATCAATGATGAAGTACTTGATCCACATCCGGCACTGAGTCGGGAAGAAATCAATAATCAGCAAGCCGAAAAGACGAAAGGTGATGCTGGCAAGGATTCACGTAATTTGTATCTAGCTAGGGAAGGTTTGATTATGGCAAACTCAAAAGCAGCGGAGGGCGTTTCAGCGTCTGATATGGCAAAGCGTCATCAATTGGAGCAAGTAAAAACTCAAGTGCTCAAAAATCTTAACCGGTAATTAACAAACTGCAAATTATATAAATCAAATATAATGGAATATCAAATTTCAGGTTTGTCTCTCGAAATCGTTTGTCTATACACAATTTACCGCAGCACTATGACAATGAAAAACTGAAGCAGATGGCCATCACATACACGAGCTTTCGACCACACGAATGTCGTGTTATGCGTGAAACCAAAGTGACTCCAGAGTTTCCACAGGGAAAATCAAAAGGTTTTGGTTTTCTTTCATTTAACACGCACCAGGAAGCTCTAACGGCACTTAGGAAACTAAACAATAATCCCAAGATTTTTGGAACACAACATGTAAGTCGCAATTTGTTTAGGCTATAAAACATAATTTCAATAATTTTCCGTTGTCAGCGCCCCATTGCCGCATTCAGCATTGAGGATCGTGCCGTGCACAAGGTCAAGCAAAAACGTGACGAACGTTCAAAAGTGAACAATCCAACTTATCAAGCGAAACTAGAAAAGCGTAAAGAACGTAGAAAGTTAAAGGTTGCAGGCAAACTAGACAAATTTCCGTTGGCACCGAAAGATGACAATAAAGCTAAACTACAAAAGCACATTAAAAAGTTGGAGGCAACGCGGGCAGCCAAAGCCAACGGTGCAAACGAAAAGTCAAAGAAAAACGCTGTCAATGTAGAAGGTGATTATGTAGGAACAGCAGCCAAGCCTGGCACTGCGTTGCGTATGCGATCACGGAAGAAGATTGCTGAACAAGCGCAGGATCACATGAAACGCGTTAAAACCGAAAAACGAAAGCAAAAACAAAAGAAAATCAAACAAATTCATTTGGCTGAGCGTAAGGCAAACGATCGGCCCAAGCAGGGACGAAAAGTGGAAAAGGATGATCTGCGACATTTGGTAAACAAGTACAAGAATATGATTGATGGCAATGCGAATGCGAGCAGCAGCAATCTTTCCTTAGCGGCGGGTAAAGTAAAGAAAGCAAAGAGAACCAAATGGTATTCAGAGTAAATATATGGTAGTTGATATTTAGTTGTCTTTTGTATGCATTTTTATAACATTGTACATAAATTATTTACTCCTGGACGTAATCGCGTTTCTGTATAACTACTAAAATAAAACACTGGCTTACGTTAATACCAAGAATTTTTGTTGACTTATCCTTAGCAGGTAGAACAAATTGGGTTTGGGTAATAAAATGTTTTGCGCGGATTAATATTTGATTGTATTCTGTTTAAAAATAGTTTCCGTACAGAAATTACCTGCTGCCAACTAAATTTTCAGGCTATATAAGAACGCGCTATTCGTACAATCGGTGACAATTTCACCGTTGATTTTAAAGCGTTAATTTGTACTGCTGAGCTGAAATGGCACCGTTGAAGAAAACTGATATTGTATTGATGCGTCTCATTTATGCGCCTGAATTGTAAGCAATTTGGCATTAATAATAATTACTAAATAATTCAAAAATCTACAATACTAATATGAATATTTCAATTATTTACAGAGATCCAAACAGTGCTAAAATCACCAACAAAAGTAGCGATTATCCACCGATTGGTACACTTGGTTATGTTAACGATTGGGCAGAAAATATTCTAATGAGCGAGACAATGAACATACCGAACAATGTCGATTTGGTGTTCCGCGAATGGCGCATCGTCACCAGCAACCATTCCTTGTTCACAATACAAGGCTTCCGCTTCAATAAAATTCTGCTAGTGCTGGGAGAAGACAAACTATCGTATATGTTTTATCAGAAACCACCGCTCTGTCGTCGTTTTTATGGCATAACAGAACATTTAGCGCATTACTGCAGCTGTTGTGTAGGTTATTATCATATGCAGATTATGGCACCACTCATGAAATTAGTGGCTACCAAAAATATTTCCTAAAAATCCAAGGTCTTGGACCGATTAAGGTATCTTATGTTAATGTGTGTAGCCTAAGGTAGCCACGTTCAAAGCAAAACTCCATAATAAAGTGATCCGATTTTAATTGAATAAATTGTATTTTAAACGCAACTTCAACGCTTTCATTTCGCATGGCCGCAGATTGTATTTGCAGCTATAATCTAAGTTAATTTTGCTAGATTGCTTTTATTCCAACCAATGGAAACGAGCTCCATACTTGGCTGGTGGCTTGGGGTAGTCTTCGGGCAGTCCTGGAGTTGCATCAGCATAAATCTTGACTTCTGGTGGTTTTGGTGCTTCACGATCAGTGCGATGAACCTGTATGTTAAATATAAAATATACATATCACACAC